>JAEIFV010000708.1:0-150703 GCA_018904265.1 Lordiphosa collinella | reverse complement strand
TCTCATAACTTATTTTATTTCTACACCGATTGAAAAAGCTCCTTAAGCACAATCATAAAAGAAGCAACCTGGCTGGATAAAATATGAAAGGGCGAGGGGATTTTAATGTTAAGTGCGCTCAAATGTAAAAACCCAGCTCTCTTCTCAGTGCGTTAAAGTTTACAGGAAAAATCACCCATAGCATAAAAAGCACGCACCCTGATTGTGGGGTGGACGTCTGGAATCGTTTTTGAGTTGAGCAGTTAAGATGTGTGCATAAATCGGCGTGAAATAATGCGGTTGAAAATAACAATTCGGAAGCGTCGATCTTCTTTCTTTCACTCGTTTATTTAGTACCACAAATACACTTATGGTTAAGCTTCAAGTCTTGCTGAGGAGAGAAAGCTCAGACGTGGTGTGAAACGTGTTGAGAAAAACCAAATTGTTGGCCGTTTTTCGTTCCTGTAAGGCCCTGGTATAAAAATTCGAAATTGAAAGCAAAAATTTAAAGGGCAGAGCTATGAAATAGAAGTGCAAGTTGAAAGAAATATTTTATTTGGAAATCTAAAATTTATTGATATTGTTATAATAAGAGATAAAACATCTCTCCATCACATTTCCCACCACATTGCACCCCACCATTTATTCATTACATCTAAATAAATACGCATTTAACATCATTGTTGAACAGTAAGGGTCTGTTTGAGGTGTGTGTTTCATGTCTGGTGGTGGACATTTTATTTGCAAAGTTCTTTTCCGGATCAATCAACATCAAGAAGCTTTACTAATAAAATAGTTGATATGCGAAATAACCATTTTAGAGATAAAGGAACAAAAAAGTAGTGGTATTTTGAGGAAGCTGACGAGTTCATTGACACTAAAAAGTATAGGCGCTTGGGCATTTATAGCAATACGGCCTTTAGTTGCAATCGCGCATACAGATTAAAGAGGGGGCCATACCACCTTCAACAAGGTGCAATCTGTCTACTGACAGCAGCGTTTTGGATGCATCAAAAAGACAAAAAATAAATAATAAAGAAAATAATTGAAGAGTGGAGTATGACCAAAATTGAACGCGCCTTTCAAAACATAATGAACATTGAAATAAATAAAAATAAATAAATAAAAAATAATAAAGAAAAATATTTATAAAAATATGTCTTTCAGTCTGACTGATTGCTCAGGATCAAACTTATTTATATTTCTCCAATGGAAGGAGCTTTTGACATGTCCCACCACAGCCTAATTATAAATAATACAACAGAAATTATTGAATTGAAATACTAAAAAGGCGACAAAATGCAACATTTACAGGGTTTCTACTATAGCTGCTTTAGCGTTCAATTATCGAAGGAACGCGCGTTGAAAGCTAAATATAAAACAAACATACAGTTGATGGCCGAGGTGGAGAGTGGCATGGAAAAAGTCGCGTTCACTAGCGATCAACGCTATTTCGGGTACTAATAACTCGTTTTTTTATAACAAATCGAGTATCGAGTATGAGTATCCATTAGTATAGGGTGGGTTCCGGATATTTTTTCACACAAGGCGCAGTGAAAATCGAAAGCTAGGGACAATTCAACAATCTTTCACACTAAGAAACCATGGGTCTAAAAATAAATTTTAGCCCGCAACAAACATCAAATAATTTAATTAAGTTTTAAAAATATCTAGTAAGAAAGTCCATCAAGGTCGATAGTTATAGAGACTCTATACCACCCAAAATTTATACTCCATTCCGATTGATTTGCGGCATGGCAAGAAGCCATACCAAATAAGAAGAATAAGCCATATGAAGTGAAGCAACCAAGCCATATAGAGAGTCCAATGCGATGCAATATCGCTTTTGCAACCGCCACTGCCGAGCATTAAAAATTTGATTTTATAACTCCAACCATCGTAAATCCAATCTTCATGATTTCTTCGGTGGATCGATACTTTATGCTGATTACTTAAATGTGCGAAAAAGTACGTACCATCTATCTACAAAGCCGTAAGAGATATGATTTTTTTTTCAAACGGTGAGGGCGGGAGGGGGCGTGGCGACTTTGACCACAAGCTTGATCTTCCTGTAACATAGGCGGATACATCCCATATCTCGATTCTATCTTTCAATACCATTTTCGAGATAGTGCAGTTTTTATACCCGCTTTTCGAGAGTAGCAAAGAGGGCATACTAAAGTCGTGCAAATGTATGTAACAGGTAGAAAAAGCATCTCCGACCCCATATGGTATATATTCTTGATTGGCATCAAAACCGAGTTTGAGGCAGCCTTGTCCGTTTCACTGTATGAAATACCTAGATCTCGAAGAGATTCTAGGAAGAGCTGAGAGCCACCAAGATTTGTTTGTAGACTCCTATTGTCCCTACGCAGATCAAGTTTGTTTCAAATTTTACTACGCCCTTCCTGCCCCCACAATATAAAATATTGAATAACCTCCAACAATTTTAATATTATCAAGGTCATATTTTGTGGGGTAGAGTATATGAGTTTATAAAAATAGGCATACTTAAGGCCAAGATGCACTTTTGCTCAAGATAATGCTGAAATGGTCATATTTTTAATGTTCATGTTCTTGTTAATTAAATGCTATTAAACACAAGTCTACTCTGAGTAACAAGACTTGTGTTTGTATTAGGACCGACTTTTAACTTACGCTTCTGTTTATAATACAAAGTTTACGGAGAAGGGAAAAACTTGAAACATAACATGTGGTTAAGATATAATTTTAAATCGTTGAATATCAATTCCAAGTCCAAGCATACCCAGAAGCAAAACAAAATATTTCACTTATCATAACACTATCTAGATTAAAGTTCAAATGACATTGCACAAACTTATATATAAATGAAAGATATTGAAGTCAGTGAAGGCAAACTCACATGAAATTTTTTTGTAATAAATCTTAAGAGAAATTTTGTGAATAATTTCTACTGATTGAACAAGTCTAAGAAAAATAAAGAAAAAGTATATTGTGAAGAATGTCGTTTTAATTGACCTCGATTCTTTGATGATGGAATGTGTCTGTAATCAGTCTTAATGATGGTGGGGAACAGACAACGGAATAGAGACAATATCATGTCCGTAACTGCGTGAAAGTCGTTCCCGCGAATGAAATCCATAAAAGATCTAATACTCTTAATAACCTGGCGTTTAAGTTCTATTTTTCTGTTTTTTTTTTTTAAAAAAATAAATGCATTCTGTAATACAACGAAAACTAAAGATGTATTTGCAACCGCCTATGGTGCAAAAGCATTTTGAAACATTTGTATTTATTTAATGTTATGCTTCAGACGTTGCACGTGCCAAAAGTATTCTTGTATATTTTTAGTTCTTGACATCGATGATTTGAATAGTTCTATTTTGGCAACAGTCTTTGTTTGGCTTCACCACGCTTAACATTTTACAGCATACCTTTCTCAAGAAACCTTGGCAATGGCTATTGTCCATAAGGTTCGTCTGAATAAACGCACAGATTCCTGAGATGGTAAGAGATGAGGCTCGAGATGTATTGACATATGCTACCATATGTTTACAGGCAGATCAAGTTTGTCAAACTCCCCCACCTACAGCCCACAATTTGAAAACAACGTCATAAGTAGTAGGTTTTGTGCATATAGATGGTACGTACTTTTTCGCCATTGGGGTAATCAGCATAATGCATCGAATCCGCCGTGGAATCATTCAGATCGTCGGATGAACGTTGGTCGAGTTTTAAGGAAAACAAATTTGAAGGCTCAGAAAGGGACGCTGTGCTGATGGTATATTAGACACCTTCCTTATGGCTTGTGTTTCACTTGTATGGCTTCTACATTAGGTTAGGTTGCAATGTGGGTGAGAATCGACAAGTCGTTTCCACTCTAGGCAACGTGGGCTCAAAGCCGCGATGACATATATTCTGTTAAATCCTAGGTTGTGTTCGGTACAGAACCATTGTGTGGACACTGCAATTAATTAGAGTTTCGGATCTTAGGGTCAGGATGTCTCCTGATAGTTGTGTGAGGCTGACCAAGAACCTTTCAGACCTTTTTTCCATATATATGTTCCAGGTGTCCAGGCACCCATATTAGATGAATACTGTGACGCCAACTATTTAGGGATAGGCGGGCATTCAGAGCGTTTTTTTCTTTGTGGGGGGAGATTAATATTTTGTATTTTATTGAACTTCTTAATGAGACTAACAATAATTTTTCGATCTTAAACGTTAGAAACTATTTTATAAATCGTCCCCTGTTGGAGAGAAGGTTTGTGTTCTGCGCCCTTCAAGCCAGTCGCTGGAACAGGAAAATAGCCTCTTTCAGACGAGAATGTTGCTAGCATGGCGAGATTTTATGCTGTTGATTTGGGTGGTGGGTGTATAGCCGTAATAATTATTTTTTTGAGTTTAAGCTGCTCTATTTCAGTTTCGACCAATGTGATGCTGGAGATCACCGTTGTGGGGATACACTAGTTTGTGGATGTACCATGGTGGCCCAGGATGAGACTGAGAATAACAATTCTGATCAGATCTTTGAGGATGTCCAATAATCGCTCGCACATACTTCCCCATAATCATGGGTTTCATACGTCCAGACAGTCTTTATGATGCTTTTGTACAGCAGGACTTTCATATTCCAAGGGTGCTGAAGAGGGGAACGGTTGATTAGCCAATGACGGCTGTTGGCCTTTAGTTTAGATCACTGAAGCTTTCTTCGACTCTATGTGTTTTTTGGCGCCATGTGAGCCATCGGGTGCACACCAGGGTACACAACATCGTTTGATTATGTGGGATCATAATATGAAATTTACGATAGCTGGGGACAGGTGCTTGTTGAGTGTCTGTCAGTATGTTTACACTTTTGCTCGTTGATTTTAGGCCAGTTGGCCAAGCCTACCTTCATTTATACATAGGTATTTGCCAGGCACTTATTGCGGTAATTGGCCAGATCGTTAATATTGTCGACACATCCGCAAAAGTACTTATTAAAGTCGAGGGTCTGTTGGTATGTCGGCAGTGTTGATATTACATTAGAGAGTACCGAAGAGTACGCCATCTGCGGCACCCGGCAATTATATAGTGAACCTTTCTCCCCGCCGTGTACCTTATTTTGACGAACTCAAATACTCTGTTACTGACGTAACTTTCATAGGACTTTAGGGAGTATATTTGGAGGAAGACATTGTCCTTATCTTGAATATATAATCATCCAACCAAACGCGGTCAAATGCTTGGGCAACATCTAAGAAAATTGCAGAGCAGTATTCGTGGTGCCTCATAAACAGTCCGAATGTCTGAAGTTAAACGGTTGACTTGTCATTAATAGTCCCATGCTGCTGGTTCGTGTTCATAAATTGATGTGAGAATGATATTTTATATGGTATGGGCATCAATTTAATGGAGTAGATCTTCAAATAGTTTTGACAGGCAAGGTATTAGACTAATGGGGTCTGTATGATGACGCTTGTGTTTTATCTTTTCCTGGTTTCTGAATCATTATGATTGGGGACTTCTCCATCACTGAGTTGGAAAGTATCCACATCGCAGAACAGCATTGAAAAGCCTTGAGATATATGTAATGGCGGGGACTTGGAAGTTCCATAATCATTTTAGGGTGTGTAATAAGGTCATGTCCAGGGGCTTTTCTGGGATTTAGCTCTCCGATGGCATTTTTTATTTCTAGTGAATGAACTTGATTGGGTCAGTTTGTGTGGCGGCTAACAATGAAATGGTTAGCCATTGCTGAAGGATTTGGCTGGAAAACATTTCTATGTAAGTGCGCAAAGATGTCGCCTTTCTTCGTCGCTGCGGGCCCATCTTCCTGTCTGATCTCAGAGGCGTGTCTGTCTTTATGCTGGCGCGTGCCCTCCATAGGGAAATTTGGTGCTTGTAGGCGATAATTTTTCGATATAACGGCTAGTGAAGCTGTTCTTCGGCTTCGAGGCGTTGTATAAGAAGAACGCGTTCTGCAAGTCTCAGACGATTTTGCGGCAGGCTAGATCTAAAGCTTTTGCCATTCTTCTCTGGCACGCCGCTTTCCTGCAATGTGGCCGGTCACACGTAGTAATTGTTATATCAATCTACGATCCTGCTGAGGCTGCTGCTGTCGCGTTCTTTCTTCCTTTACTTCTTCTTCTCTTCTTCTTCTTCCTTCCTTCTCTCTCTTCTCTCTCTCTCTCTTCTTCTCTTCTTTCAGTTTGAGTGATGAGCAGCAGTAATGATAGAGGTGAGGTCAACAGTATTGTCGATGTCTTCTGCTGTTTATGGTTGGGCTCAGCCTGATGTGACTGCAGGTTGATATATTTTTGTATTTGAGCCAGTTTGTCTTGTGTGTCAGTCCTGCGAAAGATATTCTCAACATGAGGGTAGGCCCAGAAGGGTGAATATTATTGGAGTAGTATCACCGTGGTCTTCTGACGACAAGGTCAGCAAGGGCTTTCTGGTAGTTACCAAAGTTTTGTGGCACTTCTTCTTTCGTTATAGCAAAGTCTATATTAGATCGGGTAATTCCTTTGGTCTGCCGGCCAGTATGTAGGCCTACCCGGAGATACATAGTCGAGTTTGTTTGATGCGCGCGTAGCAGAAGGCTGTAGAGGCCGTTTCCTTTGGGATTATTAATCTGGAGCCCCAGTGGGATGTTTCGGAATTATAGTCACCCGCAGCCAAGGTTGACCAAGTGGACAAGAAATCTAGGAATTGATTTTCTGATATTGCGAAACGGGGACAGTAAACCATAGAGGAACCTCTCAGACTCTACACATATCGATGTGGCTTGTAGGTAGTTTTCCGAAAAATCCTGATAGTGGGTAATGCTTGTTGCGTTTCAGTCGGTATGCCAGTGCCACCATGGGCTTTGCCATCTGGGTGATTTGCAGCTGCAAAAATGCACACCAGGTGGGAATTGAAACTTGTATCGGTCCGTCACTAGCTTCTGCAAAGAAATATCATGTCGATTTCATTGTCCCAGAGAAATTGTGATACTAACTCCATCTTGTGCGGGAATGCCATTTGCATTCCGTATGAAACCTCGTAGGAGAGCCATTATTTGGATTGTTGCGAAGTGAGCATTTGAATGAGAATTCCTTGCGTTCTCATTTGTTCTGCATTATTTTTTTACAATAGCTCATAAAATCCTTCAGCGTCTGTTATTGTAACGATAGAAACATAGTTTTCTAAGCTACTATAGGCTTGATGTTTCCGTTTTTGTTGTTTTGATGGCAGGCTGGCTCACTGAATTTTTGGTATAAACTGTAGGATATGGGTGCGGGTCTGGTTGCTTTCCTCTTAGTTTGTTGCAGGGCAAGAAACACCTTAAGGTTGTAGCCTAAGGGGGCAATGGTCGATCTCGTAGCTTTGGTGATGAAGACTCCAGGTGTCGTGACTGAGTAGGTGACAACTGATTAAGGTTTCCATTGGATCGGGCAAATTCTTGTGCGTGTATTAATCCTGCTCTTCAGATCTTTGATTGTAAGCAACTTGTAGTTTGCAGTGTGGTTACTCCACAGTTACTGCATTTTTGACAGATGGATCCTCCTGTTAGTTACATGAGGTAGTGTTGCAGCTCTCCGCATGCTACACAAAACTGATCGCAGGGTGCAGTAGGCTTTTGTGTGCCCAAATTCTGGCAAATTGGTACATTGCACTGGATTTGTGCGTGAGCGTTTTAGCATTATATGGTCAAGAGCCGCGTTTAAAGGGCTGCTTGACTGTCCGAGACAATACGTTTCCCCTTTTACCGTGAGTGCTAAGGTGGGCAGCTTCCTTGATGGCTCACTGCTTAGGTACACACCACAGTGATCATCAGAGAGACGGAACGATGGATTCAGGGTTAGGTTGGGTGAGAAATTACCCACACCTACTGTTTCATCGAGCTTAGAACCATCCGTGTAGATATTGATGGCGTTGAACCATACTTTGTGAGGGGAGAAGGCTGCCCCACTCAGTCAAGGCTTGGGACATAGAGGTAGCCAGTGGTCCAGAATCGATCATATTTGGACAAAATTCTGCTACTTAAAACCGCTCAACATTTTGAATTCATATTATTTTTTGTGGTGTAAAACATCTAATCAGGTGGTAGGTACGAGGATTCTAGTAAGGGTAAAATTTGGTTTGAGCGTGCCACAGAGCATCCACGACGCATCACGATGGACGCCGGAGGTGGGGTGTAAGATGTCAGTTGGCTGGCCAGGGTACAACCCACCCTGCCAGCCGCTCATCTTACACAGCCAGTCACACACCCACTGGGGGCACACACACACACACGCGATTACGCGATTGAGACAAGCGACCTGATTTGCTTACCACTCGAGGAAATTTCGGAGCCCTGGCAGCGTCAAAAGCTTACGTGCTTGAAACACAGGTGGCCATTGTCACCATTCCGACAAGCCATGCTAGACGCGTATTAGACCTGGGAAAGGTCAAAATCGAAATGGACGCGCTGTCGCTTAAGGTGCATCGCGAGGGAGTTAAAAGATGTTACATGTGTCTGGAGATTGGGCATATTGCAGCCGGGTGCAGGAACCCGGTGGATCGCAATAAACTGTTGCCTCAAATGCGGAGAAATTAAATTAAGATTGCAGCCTGCCAGAACGCAGCAAGATGCTACCGTAGTACCAAGGGCATCGAGGATGCGAACCACCAAGCGGGCAGTCGAACGGAGCGTCCAGAAAGCCCAAACATGCAGTTGGATTCAACTTAACCTGAATCACCGTATCGCTGCGCAAGATCTTCTGTCGCAAACAGTGCGAGAGAGCTGCCCAATGATCTTGCGATACTAAGCGAACCATACAAAGTGGGCGACAGCAGCAAGTGGGCCGCGGAACAAACAGGGAAGGCAATTTGGCAGTGAACAGCAAGGGGCATTCAACTCTGGGCCGCAAGCGTGCTGAGGACGGATCTGTTCGAGCCAAGGTCGCAGCGTATGGGTGTAGCGCCTACCCGTTCCTTAGCCTAAGCATTGCGGAATTCTCCGCTATCCTGCATGTGCTTGCCGTGGCTGACGCCCTTGGCCGCAACTCCTATTGTCATCGCAGGAGACCATTAATGTGTGGGCCAGTCCACTGGGCCAGTGTAACGACGAACACCTGAAGACATCGCCACTCTTAGCGTTTTCGGCACTGAACATTGGGCTACTAAAAAACGGCAACCAGAACACCTTTTAGTAGAGCGGGTATTGGGTCGGTTGTTGTCTAACTTCCCATAGGCAGTTCGGCTAAAATTCAACTGCAAGCTGGCGGTCATAAGTGGCAATGAATACATGCAAGTGATCATCTAGCCATTCGCTACACACTAGGCGAGGCAAATAGACATTCGCCCCAGGCGCACTGATGAAAAATGCACAACGAGCAGAGACACTCGACACGAAAATTCGGCGGCAACTTCGGTCGAGTGAACCTGGCTGCAACTGGAGGCGCGAAGCAGATGGCAGAGCACATAATGTCCTGGCGGCAGGCATGCGACTCCAGCAGCTGCCAACGGAAATCCGTATGGTGCGCCAATACCGTGGTACCAGTATACTGGTGGACCGAGCAAACAGAGGCCAGGCGTTTTGTGCAACCACGCAAGGAGGCGCTACTCTACGCTGCGCGGAACCCCCATACTTTAGTGCATGTGGTAAAGCAGTCTACCACAGCTGCAGGAGCAGACATTGAAAGCGTATTACATCAAAGAGAGCAAGGGCAAGTGCTTCCTTCGAGCTTAGATTGTTTAGAGCACACGACCCGTGGGGCAGCGCATATAAAATGGTGAAAAAAAGCTTAACGCCGACTGCATTTATTCATACAGCCTTCAGATCCTATATTATGGTTTTTGCTTAGTGGAGCAGTTGTTTCCCTCACACCAGTGACGTTACAAGTCCGCAAGACGAAAACGCCTCGGGATATGGCCATCAGAGGAAATTACTTGGTGGAAAAGTGCTTCAGGTTGCTGGGAGCCTGGAAAATTAATAAAGCTCCAGGTCCGGACTCTCCGATACCAAACAGAGACATTTAAATATGCCGTGTTGAAACCGGAGGTCTCCGGTGAGATGTAAACAAATGCCTATCGCAGGGAGATTCCTCGAAAGTGGAATGCGCCAGAAGCTGGTCCTAATACCCAAACCAGGCAAGGCACAGGAAGAAGCTGCATCCTAAAATCCGAGAAATGGCACTGTCGTAGCAGAGCGCGCCATTGCTGAAAGCCGGTGATCTTTCTTCCCAATCAGTATGGGTTCAGAAAGTTAGGGTTCACTGTCGAGGCCATCAACAGTTAGGGCACAGCCGCGAACGCGATAGAGGACACCAGGATGGAGAAACG
This sequence comes from Lordiphosa collinella, assembly GCA_018904265.1. Taxonomy (NCBI): domain Eukaryota; kingdom Metazoa; phylum Arthropoda; class Insecta; order Diptera; family Drosophilidae; genus Lordiphosa; species Lordiphosa collinella. The sequence continues at coordinate 140,452 of JAEIFV010000708.1, read as the reverse complement.
GCTCGGAAGAATACTCGCCCAGTTGTGACACCAGACATCCGCAACGCCTTTAAGCCTGCAAGGTGGGATGCATCCTGAGCTCCAGCCAACTTCGGGGTGTCCCCGCACACCAACTCATAGATGGTTAGCAGCTACTTCAGCAACAGTGTGCTGAAGTACGATACCAGTGTGTATGCACGGAGACGTACAACGTAAATCCGGGTGGAGGTGCTCCGCAAGGATCAGTGCAGGTCCATTACTGTGGAACGTAATGTACGATGGCATTTTACGTCTACCCTACCACCAAGAGATTAAGCTGTTGAAACGCAGGTAGATGACGTTGTTGGTAATATCGTAAATAAAGTGCCCAAATCAGGTGAGTCGCCTGCAGCGTTTATTCAGCAGATAGAGTTTGGCTCTTCTCAGTGGGCTAGAGCTGGCGCCCCACAAGACTGAAGCTGTCTTGATTAGCAGCCGTTAAAGGTGGAGACTGCCCAAATTATCATGTGCAATGATGTGCTCACCACCGGCAGAGCGCTGAAGTACCTGGGTAGTCAGGTTCGATCACAGGCCTGATAGCTTCGGGAGAGCACTGCGGACTACGCAATTGCATCAACGAACCGAGCGCCTTCCTCGTGGATAATGCCAGAATACCCAAGGCCCAAAGCAAGGAAGATATGCCAATGATCACATATGCTGTGTGGCCCTCCACCATGATGTACGCCGCCCCGTCTGGCTGGGAGCCCTGCGGTGAAAAAAAGCTACAGCCGCGGGATGGCAGAAGCGAAGCATCGACTGGGCGCACCATCCGGAAGGCGATGTGCGTTCATCAGTTAGGGACACGCAGCGCTGGTTACTGCAGGAGTTCCACTCATGAGGAACTTGCAAACGTTAACACGAAGGTGTTTAACGAGGTCCATGGAAGCAACCTCCCAATATCCCTAAAAGGCAGTGCGATCAAAACACGCCCAGGATGAAAGCTCTTCTGTAGGGAGCAGGCAGAGCCGGGGGGATGCATCCACCAAAGGTCGCAAACTGGGCGAATGGGTTGGGAAACTGGGCGTCATGGGCAGGTAAGCTTACTTCAACGCAGTTTCTAGCGCCCATGGCTGTTTTCTTAACCTATCTCCACCGCCAAAGCGCGAGGGGACAATACAAACCTTCCGGCGGAATGCCGTGAGGGAGGGATGCCGAACTTTCTCAACAGGGGCGCATCAGGCGGGAGACCACGCGCGCAGAAAGCAGCTTCCTGAACCAGGAGGCCGATGTGTGAGCGCGTAGCCGAAACCATCGCCTGAGTGCCAACCGGGGGCTTGAAAAAAATATATGCAAGCTTCTGGAATGATTGAGCTGCAAAGATTGGAGCGCAGTAGAAGGAGGCAGGATAGAGTAAGGGAACAGGGCTTTAGACGCCTTGCTTCATACGGCCGTACCGCAAAGTCCTAGGTCAACTTCCTCTAGTTAGTAATAAGTAATGGAGCATAATTATGTCTTAGAATGAATTCAAAAAATAAAAACACACACACACAAGGGGGGCACAGCCTCCCTGCAGAGGGTGGCTGGGTCTGCCTGCTTGGTGTTTCGCCCACTCATTTTTTTCTTGCTTTTTGTGTAGTTAAAACTAGGTAATTTGGCCCAAGCCATTGTGGAGGGTTGATCGCCAATCACACCACAATAGCTGAGCGACAGTGTTTTAGGCGGATTTTACAGTGTATTACAGAGACCCCACAGCGAGCTGTTAGCGCGCACGGCGTGTTAAATTGGCGGTCTTAATTCGAACGGGTTGGTTTTGAACTCAAAACTAAAACCAGGTTTTCAGATTTTTGCCATCCTGAGGAGAAAAAGGTGCAAAGGTCGCGGAACTGGACCCGCCGTCCTTCAACGCTGCGGCGGCGCACTTCAAAAAGGTCGCGATCGGTACAGCGGCATAGCTCCCAACGGTGGTAATAACGTCCGAGGGTTCCCCTTGGCCACCGCAGGACTCCCTTAGGATAGACAACAAAATTACACTCCACCCATGGATTTTGGGAAAAGTGAGTGAACGCGCAGTTGAAGTGTCATGCGTCTGCTTTGAAGAAGACCCGGGGGGGAGGGGGGGGGGGGCTGCTGAGGAGGATGGTTTTTTTATGCGAGCTTTGGAGAAGTCAAATAGGTGGTATGGTCCTCCACCTGAGGCATATTTAACGCATCCTCAATAACCTCCCACCCACCTCAGCCCCTGATATGGCATTTCGGTCTAACGCTGGCAACGATATATGGCACACCGAGAGAAGTTTGAAGTCCACTAGTCCTGATTGCACGCAATCAAGCGCCCAAAAACAGAGAGTGCTGCAGAGCCTCGAAGCCACTCGCTGACGATCTCGGTAAAAGCATAATAGAAGACCTATCTCTTAATTACCGAGAGAAAAAAGCAAACAACAAAAAAAGGGAGTGCGCCATGTCACGTAGGGCCACTATAGAAGCGCCTATCAACATGAAGAATTTGCAGACAGAAATCAGCCTGAGCTCAACGAGACGAATGAATGTTATTCACAAACAATACTCCCTGTATCGTGTAAAGAGCACAAAGAGTACAGCAGACGCCCTACTGCAGAACATCCCTTTTTCCCTATAGAAAGAAAAGAGTTAGGTGGAGCAAAAAAAAAAAAAAAAAAAAAAAAAAAAAAAAAAAAAAATTCAACAAAGCCGGACTATAACAAAACAGTTGCCTTAAGAAGCCCATACCTTTGGAAAACTCAATTTTCAAGCCTAGTGAGTAAGACTGCTAATGCTCAGCCAAAAGCCTAAGCCCAGTGAGGCAGACTGCTAATGCTCAAGCCGAAATACCCACAGTCAAATAAGTTCCGACGTTTGGGCTAACGAAGGGCAATACCGTGCATAGCACACGTCATAAAATTCAAACGGTCAGACGCCATATTGATCTTGTGCCGAAACCTACAAGGGGATTGTTTATGCTGGTGAAATCTGCGCCCTCAGTGAGGTACTGAGTAAGAAACGTGCAAGGCATCAGAAGACAGCATCAGGAGGAATACTTAAAAATGCAACAAGCTTCAGATTCAAAAACCTCAGCAGCTGCGGACTGCCATTTTTACTCCTTCCTGGTCAAGCTGAAGTTAAAGCACATGTAGAGAAGTCCGGAGCAAATGAACCAAAGTGATTTGTATGAGCTGGGACCACCATGAAGATGTTATTGCAGCACTATTTGCCACTGTTGATGGTGACATTCCAAAAAGGACAGAGGCAATACCAACAAGGATATCGCCATGGTGGGGACGCAAATACGCCACTCTCCATAAACTTCCAACCAAGTCTAGCTGAAAAACAAGAGTGCGCAAGATTCGCATTGGTTGGTTCGGGTTTGGCAGAAATCAGACGTGAATTGAACCTAAGCGATGCTTCAAATGCATGGGCTTTGGCACACATCCGCCAGATGCAACTGCACGGAGGCCGTTTCTGAAACGCATAATGGATGCTTGCTTCAGATGTGTAAATGAACCTTGCAGTTGGTCTAGCTCAGGGTGCGTTAGGGGATCGCTCAACAAATTTATATTAAAAGAATTGCAAGAAATAAGAAGACAACGATTTAAATAAAAATGTTAAGTCTATATTTCGGGTTGGTGTAAATCACTTAGAAATAAGCCCAGCTAAGTTCACAATTCTTCCCCGTTGGCACACTCTTCCAATTTTTAATACGACTGTTTGCTCGCCCGTTAATTGTGTACCGAATTCGAAGTACTCTGCTCAGTTCTAGTGCCATTGCCCGCTTCCGTCGTGCAACGCCTCGACCCGCAGACTCTGCACTCCACACTGGCTACCGCTGACCTTCGCAATTTGACGAGCCGAACCGCACGACTTCTCCCAAGTTTTCCCGCCACATATGCTTCGGTTCCGTTCGCTCGATCACTTCGGTTCACAAAATAACCAAAGCGCCCGGCGCACTGTACTTCACCAACTGTCCCGTCTTCTGGGCAGCTGCTCCATATATATGCCGCTTCGTGCCCCGTTCCACTGCTCAAGCAGGCTCATCTCGTCCAGACCCGTTATTTGTCTCAAACGGGGCCTGGTTTGGTCATCTGCTGCTGCCCTCGACCGGGGCCTTCCCTCTGCTGCTGCTCCACGCTGCAACGGACTTTCGCTCTTCGCCGTTTGTAGCAACACGAAATCCGGCAGCCGTCCAGAACATTCTGTCCTGCTGGTTTTCTGCCTCCGCCAACCCCCGCCTGCCGCCAACTCTCCAGTTATGGTTCCGTTAGAGCGCCTTTGCCTCTCCGGCCACGGCCCTTGCTCTAACTCTCCACAGATCGCCTCTCTCTCGCTCATCATGAGAGTGAGCTTTCTCAATTCGCCGTGTCACCCTGTAGTTCCTGGTTTGGTGAGGCACTAGAAGTGATATACCGAAGAAGCTGTTCATGGACATCGTGACCTTCTGCATCACAGAAAATAGGTATTTTAAGTATGACGAGAAGATGTATAAGCGGACTCCCAATGGGATCGCCAGCATCACCAGTTATCGCCGATATTGTGATGGAAGAAGTTTTAAACCAAGACAAACACGAGACTTCTTCCCAAATATGTGGATGACTTATTCGCAATAGTTAAGGAGGAAGACATAAGAATACACTTGGACAGCTAAACAGTTACCATAAAGAAAAATAACATTAAGTTTGAGTTGGACCAAAAACTACCGTTTTTGGATTCAATTACATAGAAAGGATAACACATTAAAACTGGATTGGTATCAAAAACCAATGGCCTCCGGTAGAGTATTATAAATTACCTCTCAAAGCAACCAAAAACCTATTATAATTATAATAAAACACGTAATTTTGTGAGGAACGTTTTGGAAGTAAGGGATCCTATGTTTCAAATAACAGAAAACGAATAATTGAAATTCTCAAGTCCAAAAAGGACTTTTAAAAAGCAGAACACACCGAAATTGCGCACCGAAGGAAAAATCTCCCAAAATGTATAAATCTGTGACTTATATACCAAAGTTCTCCGATCGACTAATGCATTCAGATTGCTACAACAAAGATTTATACTCCATAGCCCATAAACCAATCCATACCAATAAAAGATTTTTTAGTAATACGAAGAGCAAGATACCAACGCTGGACAAAAGCAATTTAATATATAAAATCCCATGTGCTGGAGACGGAACTAATATATGCGACAAGGTATATATTGGTACGACTAAATCAAAATTAGAAAACTAGACTATCAGGACATAAGTCTGATATAAAACGACGTGATGAGACACCAATACAAAAAAACAGCACTTGCGGCCCATTGTGCAGAGAGCAGACACTCACCAGACTTCTCAGCTGTGAGCATATTACAACAAGAACAACAATACCAAAAACGGTTCTTTTTGGAAATGCTGCACATCATTGACACACCTACGCACATAAGACTGAACTACAAAACGGACACGGAAAATTGTGCACATATTTACAGACACTTTCTCGATAGCAATAGGAAAAATAGTTTAGTTTCAAACTCCGCAGCTGACTGATTGGACGCTGTTGCTCTCTGTATGTAATTATTTTGTGACCACTTTGTTTTTAATTGTCAAGTTTAAAATTTTGCGTTTTGTTTCTTGTGTTATTGTTATGTACAGCCCTGATGACGAATGCCGATGGCAAATCGAAATATATTGGAGACATCAAAAATATTGTGTTGTTATTAATTTGCAGCACATAAAACACACTTGACCTTGAGCCGGCAAACAAGCATTTCTTAAATAATTAAGAACAGGTCACCAACCCCAACAACTAAATTTATTATTATTATAATTATTATTAGTAACGTAATTTTTTGCCCAATCGTTTGAGAGCAAAACATTTTCGTAATTAAACAGTCTGTCGTGTCAAATCTAGACATTGTGTTTGGTTTAATGCTGAAACGGTAAGACAAAACAGAAAAAATGTAAAACTTAGTAAAATTTTCACAAAATTTTATCTTTGACCTTCTACAACTTACCCAAATTTCATTTGATTTTAATAAATGACCCCAATATAGAAAGGTTGAAAAATCTAGGAGTATTTTCCCAGATTAAACAAAATTGTTGGACGCGGTATTAATTAACAGACTAGTGGTTGGTGGTTTTTCAAAGTTTATTTGCCTTCTATGGCACTTGTGGATGCTTCAAGGTAATGACAAGCACTGAATTCGGTTCGGAAGCCCACACACAGGCCCGAACAGCCAAGCTGCGCTTACATGCGAATATAATGTATAACAGTTTCTTATATTTGAGTTCAATTCAATTTCATTTGTTCTTTTCAATTTCACTTAGCAACTAACAAAATATAAATACTAATGCAGCGGCTGCTGCTCCAACATTCCGGCCCCGTTAAAGGGCTCCAGCTCTTTGACTAATGGTAAAACAGCCAACTTGTGTATTGGCCTCTTAATGAGGCCCGATGCCGTACGCACCCCTGGCACTCGGACCTTTTGGTCTTCTCCAGCTATGACGCGCGCCACGCGCCCTGTGATCCACTTCTGGGGGTGTGTCCTCGTGTACGAGAACGAGGCAACCCACTTCCAAATTCGGAGCCTCCTTGGCCCATTTTGTTCGCTGCTGAAGGCTGAGCAGGTAGCCTTGGACCAACTGTGCCAGAACTGCTGCTTGAGCTCCGACAGCAGTCGCCACCGCTTCAAAGACGCTAAGATGGCTTTGTTGCTGGTTCCTTCTGGCGCGTACCCTTGCGGCAGCATAAGAAGCTGCTGACCCAGCTGCAGATGTCCTGGGGTGATGGCCTCTCCATCGTTGAGATCGCTGCTGTCTGCTGCTAGTGGCCTCGAGTTGAGCAGCGCCTCGATTTCGACCAGGTGAGTGCTGAGCTCGTCCTGCGTCAACTTGGCGCTGCCTACGCCTCGCAAGAGTCGATGTTTGGCAGCCTTGACCGCTGCCTCTCACAGTCCTCCAAAATGGGGTGCTCTGGGCGGTATAAACACCCATTCCACTCCTCTCTCGGCGGCGTATCCTTGCAGCTGATCCTTCTGCTCCTCGAAAGCTCTCTGCAGCTCTTCTAGAACGTTCTTCGCTCCCACGAAATTGATGGCGTTGTCGCTGAACACTTTGTCTGGCAGACCGCGCCTCCCAATGAACCTTTTAAAAACCTTGAGAAAGGAATCAGTGGATAAGTCAGCTACAAGTTCAAGATGGACAACCTTTGAAGCGAAGCAAACGAAGACGGCAACATAATTCTTAACTGGAGGCCTTCCACCTATTTTGTAGCTCACATAGAATGGCCCACAAAAGTCTACACCGCAAACTCGAAATGGCCGACCCTCACGTAACCGATCAGCTGGCAGGTTTCCCATAATTTGGCCTAATAGTTCAGGTTTGTAGCGGAAACAATGAACGCAACTTCGTACAACTTCTGAGCATGCACTTCGAGCATTTATTACCCATATTTGCTGCCTCAAGAGTCCCACCAAAACCTTAGCCCCTGCGTGATAGTTCTTTTGATGAAGATTTCGAATAAATAGGGTCACAAGTTGTTCATTCCGAGGCAACAAAAGCGGAAATTTCGCCTCGTATGGAATTTCGCTTTGCAGAAGCCGTCCACCTACTCGAACAACTCGAAATTTCATCCCATTCTCTTCAAATTCGTGTATAAACGGACTTAGTGATTGCAGACTGGGAGAGAGAGCTTCAGATTTGCTCATCAAGGCAATTTCTTTATCAAACCTTTCGGCTTGCAAAACCTCAACAATTTTTAAAAATGCCACCTTCAATTCCCAAGCCGATACAACTTTCGAGACACAACGATTACGTTTGTAGCAAAATCGAAGAACATATGCCATAGTTCGTAGAAGTGTGGTAGACGATGAACGTTGACTGACGAGTTTCAAAATTGGGTTCTCTTCTATCTCTGATGGATCTGCTCGAACTACTGTATGCACCGAAACGCATTTTTTGTTCTCAGAAAGTTGAATTTCTGGCGTTAGCTCCACCTGATGAAGTTTTGGCCACTCATCTTTTTCCAACCTGAGAAATTGAGGCCCTTTAAACCAGAAGATTTTACAATCTCATCTATATCTGTACCTCTGGATACCAAGTCTGCCGGATTTAAATCTGTCGGTACATGTCGCCACACCACTCCCTCAGACAATTCTATTACTTCCGCCACTCTGTTAGCTACGAATGTGGCAAGCGTAGAGGGATCCCGCTTCAACCAATAAAGCGTTATTTGGGAATCGGACCAAAAATTTACACTCTCGATGTAAAATTTGCTCAAAATAGGAGCTACTTGTTGCCAAAGCCTGCTCAATAGATGAGCAGCGCACAACTCGAGTCGGGGAATTGTCTTCGTGTTCAGTGGGGCAACTCGTGACTTGGCAGTGAGCAATACCGTGTCAACTTTATTATTGTGGCTGGTGCGCACATATAAGCAACAACCGTAAGCATGGCTCGAAGCATCAGCAAATCCATGAATTTGGACCGTTTGATAATTATCTTGGCAAACGTAGTGAGGCACTCGAATTTTATGCAGCTCACGCAAAGTTTTTGTGAAGTTGTTCCACGAGGTATGAAGACTCATTGGAATTGCTTCGTCCCAATCTAACTTCTGTCTCCATAATTCCTGCAAGAGCATTTTTGCCTTTGTGACGATTGGACAAAGCAATCCAAGGGGATCAAACAAACGAGAAGCCACCGATAAAATATTGCGTTTTGTTGGCTTAAGCGTGACAAACCCGTCCACGTCTAAATGATATCGAAATATATCATTCGGGGATCCCAACGCATTCCCAGAGTTTTCACAGACTCTGTGTCTTCGAACTTTAGGACCTTCTCATCCTTGCTGTCAATGAACAAGGTTGGATGGTTAGAAGCCCACTTGGCTAACGGAAGTCCTCCAGATTGCAATACTTCTCTCACCTGACTGCAAATTTCTTTAAGGCCAACTAGATTATCTGCTCGCGTAGATTCGCGTAGATTCGCGTAAGTCAAATAAGCAGCGCACTGCCAAAAACGGCGCTGATGCTGTGCCATACGTGACTGTATTTAGTCTGTAGGTCTTAAGATCGTGAGATTCATCTTCTCGCCAAAGTATAAGCTGAAAGTTGCGATCTTTCTCAGTGAAATCAATCTGCCTGTACATTTTAGAAATATCTGCGGTCACTGCATATTTATTCAATCGAAAATTTATCAGCGTTAAGTATAGCTCCCTCTGAATAGTAGCCCCAACCATTAGAGTGTCATTTAATGAAACGGCTGCTGACGTCTTACTGGATGCGTCAAATACTACTCGCAGCTGGGTTGTGATACTTTCAGGCCTCAGGACACATTGGTGTGGAATATAGTAGTGCTGTCCTGGTGGAGTACTTTCGAGAATTGACATGTGCCCAAGATCGCGATATTCTTTCATAAACGTGTTATACATTTCGTGAAGAGTCTTGTCTTTAGCTAGCTTGCGCTCAAGTTGCAAGAATCTCCTTTCCGCAGCTTGAAAGGATAGACCCAGTGCGCTAGGATCTTTTTTAAATGGCAGTTTGACTTCAAATCGACCAGAGGGAAGCCACCATGCCGTTTGACTGAAGCACTCTTCACATGCCACTTGTTCAGCTGTTTGGCGTACAGCTTTCGACTCGTCCGGGCTCGAATCCAATTCCCAGAAACGCTGAACTAATGAGTCGAGAGAACATTCACTTTTTTCAGCAGCAACATTACAAGTAACAAGGTTTTCTGGATTAAAGGAAGGTCTGGCCTAAGCTTAATTTGCCCAACACACAACAGGTCAAAGAAGGACTCCGCTCCTAGCAGGATATTTACGAGGTGTGTTCAAAAAGTATCGCGAATTTTGTGTTTTTTCAAAAATTATTTATTTATTCATGAATATCTATTTTGTCCCCTTCAAAGTAATCCCCATGAGATATTATATACTTGTGCCAACAGTTTTTCCAATCTTCGAAGCACTTCAAAAAATCATTTTCTCGTCAAGCGTAGCGTAACGACGTCCTTTCATGGGCCTCTTCAGTTTAGGTTGTTTTTGGCCAAAAAGTCGCGCACAAGCAACGATGTGTGAGCATGGGAGTTATCGCGGTGCAAAAGCCAATTTTTGTTCTTCCACAAATCCGGGCGTTTCTGGCGGATTGCTTCGAGCAAATTGCGCATAACTTGTAGGTAATATTTCTTATTGACCGTTCTTCCCTGTGGCAAGAACTCATGATGCACCACGCCCCTGCAATCGAAGAAAACTGTCAGCAATACTTTCACATTCGACCGAACTTGGCGCGCTTTTTTCGGTCTTGGTTCGTACGGCAGCTTCCATTGAGATGATTGAGCTTTGGTTTCCACGTCATAACCATAAACCCACGATTCGTCACCAGTTATGACCCTCTGGAGCAAATTTGGGTCGTCGCGGACAGAGTTTAACATCTCATTAGCAATGTTCATGCGATGCTGTTTTTGGTCGCAATTGAGCAATTTTGGTACGAATTTCACGGCGACCCGTCTCATGCCCAAATCATTGATAAAAATCGAATGGCACGAGCCAATCGATATGTTTAGGTCCTCAGCAACTTCTCTAACGGTGATTCGACGATTGGCCAATACCATTTTCTCCACTTCATTAATTTTTTTGTGTGTTGTTGAAGTGCTCGGGCGTCCGGCACGCTCTTCGTCGTTCACATCTTCTCGGCCTTCTGAGAACATTTTGCACCACCGATAAACGTTGCTTCGGTCCAAGGTAGCTTCTCCGTATGCCACAGTCAACATTCGGAATGCATCCGCGCACTTAATTTCGTTTTCCACACAAAATTTGATACAGGTTCTTTGACCCATTATTTAAATAGGTAAAAATCGAAGACGATCCAAAACACGTGCAAGCAAAGCAGCTGTCAACAATTAAGTGAACATTCAAAATGGACGAGCTTGTCGGCATAAGTGAGAGACATGAGTACCAACATAACGCCACAAAAAAATCGAAATTCGAATATACGTAACCCGCGAAAATTCAAAATTCGCGATACTTTTTGAACACACCTCGTACTTTAGCAGGCTTGTAGAACTCAGGGTCTGCCAATTCTATGTTTGTTGGTATCTTCCAACGACTAGCAGGAATAAAGTGTCCTGGCTGAGCTGTAAAAATTGACTTCAGGATCCTGAAATCGGATGAGAAATTGTACGAATTTAGTCGAGATTGGATAGATGCGGAAATTTTATGTTTCATCGCAGTGGTGGCTATGCCTACCGTGATAATGTTTAGCGAGCTATTTTCACGTTGCAATCTTAGTCTCTGTGCCAAGTTTTCGGACCTAAAATTTATTTGAGATCCAGAGTCTAATAGTACCCTTGCAGAGTGAAATTGACCAAATCTGTCTTTTATTTTAACCACAGCTGTGGCGAGGATAACCTGATCAGTGCTTAACACGTGACTTACGTAAGCCTCAGACGCTGGAGCCTGCACTTGACCAGTGTTCCCTTGAATGTTCACATATCTGTGAAGAAGCGAGTTGTGTGGTTTCGAACACACTCTACATTTCGACGATTTACATTTTGCCACTATATTTCCTGTATTCAAACAGTTGAACTCAAAACGTTTCATCGCTGGAATGGCACTAAACGACTGACATGCAAAAATGCTATGGTCAGTGGCACTGCAATAATTGCATTTTGCCTCAGCTTTTGGGTTGCCTTTTACTCATGAAAATGAAGATTTACTGTGACCCTTTCCAGTATCAATTTTGGGCTTATTCTTGCATCGAGTGGCCTCTTCAGTGGCTAAATATTGGTAGCGTCTGTTTAGCTGACTTACACAGTCAGACCAAGACGGAAGGCAATCGTAATTTAATTGCTCTTCAAACGACATTTGGTGGTATGGTCCACCTTAGACATAACCAAGTGAATGATAATCGCATTTGAAATCTCTTTATCACTGCGAAGCGAGGATAACGACGAGAAAAGAGCAGACACAGTGTCAATCATTGATCTTAAACTCACAGCTGATGGCTTCGACATGGTTGGTATTTCAAATAGTTGAGATATTGTGTCAAAAAATATCAAACACTTTTGGTCGTACACCGCTTTAAGGCTTTCAAGAGCTTTCGGATAGTTGCAATCGGTCGACTGATATGCCTTGACTACTCCTAACGCTTCATCTGACAAACAAGACACTAAGTGATTGAATTACTCAACATTGGTTAACGTCTCATCATCATGTACCAGGCTTTCGAACAGACACATAAAGTTCTTAAACTCAGAATGTTTTCCGTTGAATTTAGGCAGACGCATTTTTGGCAATTGCGAACGTTGACTTGAATTCATCGAACAATCATGGGCCCCTGTACCTTCCACTTTTTTCTTAACTGCATTAAGGTAAAGAGATTTTGTGATTACGCAAATGTCTTCCAACGCTCCCCTGTTTTCGTTAGTTGGACTTATCACATCTAACTCAGCTTGTAGATTCATGGGCTTATCAATGTAGCCTTCCAGAAGCTGCAAGCGACACTAGTTGAGTTTTATCAAACGAATTCGTTTTCCCTTCAAATGCTCCTTGCATGCGAGAAATGTCAGCAACAACTTTATCATATTTTTGCAAACAGGCAGCTAGCTTTGTGCTGGCCTTTGATGATGGTTGTTGTTGTTTCTCAAGATCTGTCATATCTGCGCCGGGCATAACAACACTAACAAATAAACAAACAAAACTAACAAATTTAAAGAAACGTTAAAATCGAATCTAACCAATCAAAAGAAAAAATGAATATTTGTATGTATGGATGCGGCAATGTGATGTATGCAAGTTAACACCCTCATGCCTCTGGCATTTCATATTGCTAATATAAACATTTCCATTTTTTGTCACTTCGATTGGAGCGCTTCCGCCAGCTCATATAAACAATCCAGTCGCTGGCTCCAGCCACCCGGTTAACGTAAACATTTCATTTTGCAGACTCTGCAATCCCTTTGTTCTTTTGCATCGGTCCAAAGGCCAAACTCCAAAGCTCTTTTGTTTTATGTTGAGTAAGCATTTCCTTTGTTCTCCAAGTGGGAGCTTTCAAGCTTTGAAGTTTATGTTGCGAAGCTTTAGCATCAAATAAGCTGTAGAGGCAGCATAAGATCGCTTTGTACTTTAGTTCTAATTTGGATATTCACTGAGACACATAATAGCAATAAAGGCCTACCAGCCACGAAATAAATTTTGTTAATTAAAAGTCTTTACTTTTATTTAATTTGCACCCCAAGTCTGACATCAATGTTCAATCTCCAGTTGACAATAAATAGTATGTATGTATGTGTGTGTGTGTGTAGGCAGGCAACAATCAAAACGCCAAAGAGGCGGCAAACACACGCAACTGTAATCCAAATCAATAAGACGAATGCAGACTAGCTTGTAGGCAATAGCGTCAGCCCAAGAGAGTGAGCGGGGACCCACAACTAATGCGACGAATTTGCGGAACAACTCAAAGCAAAGACAAATCAACCGCTTAATATTGAACAGCACCAAACTGTAGAAGAAATTCGCACAAGCGGCAAACCAAAATCACCGCCAAGGAAAGGTCAACGTCCTTTATGTAATGGGTTTTTATTTTCTATTAATTTGTATGTGTGCCACTTTTACTTCACTTCTAAGGCTTTTGGTATATTTTCTTGGGTTTTATTAGGGATGTCGAATATTTTTAAAATATCGTATCAACGATATTCTCTGTTTTAAAAATATATCAAAATGATATTTAATATATCGCTTTGAAATATCGATATATCGATGTTTTTGATATTTTTTCATTTTCCCCCTTTTTCCCAAAAAAAGTAGACCTGTGCCCCACAATAAAAAAGAGATAGTCTGTTTTAATCAAACATATCAATATATTTCATTATATTCCATTTTACATGAATATACATATTAAGCAAACATAAATAAAAGAGATTCAAGTTTAACATAAATAAAAGAGATTCAAGTTTTGAACTGTTATTAGTATTCGAATTTTGTATGTGTAATACAAATTCAGATTTCTTAGTGCCAATATTTGGTTTTCACAGATTTTAAAAATACGCGTTGCGTTATATGCAAATCCGTCATTCGGCTGCGGGTGTCACAAATGACGCATTTTATGGCGGATGCAAGTCGCTCTGAAGGCACTGAACTCCCAGGTGTAGTTAGATATCTGAGAGAAAGTTGAGACAGTCCCGGCATAGCCGCCTTATGCGAATTCCAGAATACTATGGGATTACTTTCCCATGATGTTTGTGGCAAGCTAAGGTACAACTTCAGCTCACTGTCATCAGACTTGCGTATCGACAGGCCTTTTAAAATTGACCTATTATGGGCTTCCATAAAGTCAACGCACGGGTCATAAGCATTTTCGTCATCTGAAATCTGAAGAAATTTGAATGATATCAGTTTATATTTAATTTTTGTTTTCGGAAGAATCAAAATATTACAATATTTAACTAATTACTGTGAGTTGTTATTAAAGTAAAAAACATAATTATAAACTCTAAAAAGTTGACATACCGGTTTTTCTTCAGAAAATGTAGTTAATTCTTTTATTATTTCATTAGTCGCCTCTTGTACCCCGATTGGTGAGATGTACATCTTTTTAAATCTTGGATCAAGAAATGACGATTTAACTAATATTTTATTGGATTCAAGTGGTTTGAACCTTTTCTCCAATAGTTTCCGAAGCATATCTTTAGTAAGGATGCCCTCGTCAGATTCCACTGTTACAGTCTGTGTGTTTTTTAATAATAGTGAAATTAACGGGATCTTTAAATGGGCTCAAAAGTCTACAAAAGTCACGGCAAATGTTTAGCTCTTTAGCCGACAGCATTTCTGGTAATCCTTTAGAATATTCGGCTCTGTTTATAAGAATGATTACCACTTTGTTCGCAAGTCCTAAAAAGGACATCAGCATATCAAGGCACGAATTCCATCGCGTGTCAACGTTCTGCTGCAAGGTCTTAATACAACCTTCTGCAATTCCCTCATCGGCCTGAGCTTTTCGCAACTGGTCCATTAATGCAGGGCTGTGCTTGAAATGCATCACAATTTTTTTAACTTTGTCTAAAATGTTGGAAAATGACGAAATCTCCTTTAGTATGTCATCTACCAGCAAGTGGATTGTATGCGCAAAGCATGGGACATGTTTCCCATTTCCAAGAAAACATCTTGATGCGGCTTTCATATTATTAGCATTGTCAGTGGTAAGAGTTGTCCACTTAGACCGATTAATATTGAATTCATCGCACGCTTTCTCCAATAACGAACTTATATACTCGCTGGTATGGGACTAAATTAAATGCGAGAAATGTTTTTTTTTTTTAAATTTGGCTATATAAGTAACAAATAAGTGACAAATAACCAATATTGACAGAACACAAGACAAAACACGATTGACGATCACGATTTAACAAAACACAGTTAAAAATACATATGTATATGTAAATATAAACTAACCTGGTCCATTCTAGCTGCGCTTAAACAAATTGACTCAGACATTCCCCCATTGATGAAATGCGCTGTTATGGTTAGGAACGATCGCGTAGAGTTTGTGATTGTTACAGCATCACAGGTGAATGCGACGTCCTCCACTTTATTAAAAATGTGTCTAACCTTTGATATGCATTGGGTGTATTTGTCTTCCAATAATGTTGTTATCTGGATGACAGTATAAATATTTAGCAAAGTCAATTGATTTCATAGTAAATAAGTATCGAAATCCTTTAATACTTGCCTTGGACCGGCCAGGGAATCTTAAATTGCGGCACACATTTATTAAGAAGGTATGTTAAACCTTCTTTCTCGCGCACCGGACAGGCATGTTATCCTTGCAAATCATGAAAACAATGGCTTCTGTGACTTCATTCGCCCTATGTCCATTGTCTTAAATAAAGAAAAAGTTAATAAAATCGTATTACACATTTGGCATACTTTACCTTTAAAAGACTCAAGTTTCTTGAATGACTCCATTACTGTTGGATGCTCTCCAATGTTCTTTGCAAGCAACTATGTGAATATTTCAGAATTAGAAATGGTGGTACAACAGTCAAAATGAAATTTAATTGTGTGTGTGTAAGTTTGTCGTCGATTTTCGGTGTGTTTTTATGTAAATTTTTATTGCATACATCATCGCGCCGAAATTTGGCGCCATTAACCGCGAAGCGTAGACTCTTTATTCACACACACGCAAACACTGAAAGAAGACGCCACTTTAAAAACAACATATCATACATACCTTTTTTTATGAATATGTCATTATGTTTATTTTTTATGTGTGACGCCAAATTGTTGTATTCCCGCTTGTTTATTACTTTCATGCACAATTTACACTTCGCTGTGCCGTTTTTTATCTCACTGTAATTTTGTTTCAAAATTTTAAGTCCATTTTGTCTCTGGTGGCTTTAGTTTTGAGTTTGCGCTTTTGCCTCACAGATGACAGAGATCATAAAAAAATATCGCATATGCGATATTTGGGCAAAAAAATATAGCGATATAAATATATCATTTTCTATAAAATATATCGATATATTGATATTTCGATATATTATCAACAACCCTAGTTTTTATATATATATATTGCATGCAATTTACGAATTATGATTTTAATCTGTTTTAGTGCCAAGAGTTGAGTACGAGTATTTTAGCCGTTTGCACATTTGGTACATCGCATAAGCGATTTTGAGTATGATCAATTGCTCAATATTTGGCACGAAATACCTGTTGACTTTGCACAGAATCCAGCGAAACTTCCCTTTGTCGAGAGTGATGGCGGGTCATTTGTCCAACGGTGATTTAAACAATTTTTAAGTTATCACACCAAACCAAACTAGCTGAGAGCAAAGTTAATTAAATATGTGCCGAGAACCAAACGAAACGAAAATGCACTTATTTAACTCCGAACGAATTTAATACCGAAGTCCCTTCTCGGGCGCCAATGAAAAATCTAGGAGTATTTTCCCAGATTAAACAAAATTGTTGGACGCGGTATTAATTAACAGACTAGTGGTTGGTGGTTTTTCAAAGTTTATTTGCCATCTATGGCACTTGTGAATGCTTCAAGGTAATGACAAGCACTGAATTCGGTTCAGCAGCCTTGGCAGTCGGAAGCCCACACAGAGGCCCGAACAGCCAAGCTGGGCTTACATGCTAACATAATGTATAACAGTTTCTTATATTTGAGTTCAATTCAATTTCATTTGTTCTTTTCAATTTCACTTAGCAACTAACAAAATATAAATACTAATGCAGCGGCTGCTGCTCCAACAAAGGTTGCTAAATAGTCTAATCGTTTTAATTTTATTTCAAGAAAGTTCCTCTTTGGTTAAGCCCAAAGATATTGAGAGTTTAGTATGTTAACTTTTTTTAATACAGAAAATATATTTTTTAGCTTTATCTCGAAAACTGTTTTAATTTTTTTACAATCAGACACCTGATTCAGATTCAGCAAGGAATTTTACATGAGAATTGACTTCAAAATGCAGTGGGTCAGCATATTTTTGAAAATTTGTGTCGTTGTGTAGTCAAGGCAATAATCATCCCGACTTGGACCTGGGGTATCTGCCTCTGGGGTACTGCCAGCGACACTTCCATCAAATCCAAAATCTTACGCAGAATTCTCGATGCTCCCTGGTACGTGTGGAGCACCACCATCTACAAAGACCTCGGTATTCTACCATTCTGCTCACAGATCAACCGCCACACCTGCAGATATAGAAACCGCTTGCTGGCCCACACAAACCGTCTCGCTAATGAGCTAGTGACAACTTGGACACGGAGAAGGCTCAACAAACAGACCAGATACACCAGATACACGGGTCCGTCAGACCTGTGGATACACGGTAGGCGACCAATAGGCCGTCTGCATGCCTTAACCTAAACGAAATATCTGTCTGTCTTACCAGTAATATAACTTTTTCCAGCCAGCTGGCATACTGTTCCCGTTCCAGTCTTTGTTAACAATCTCAAAATTGGTAAGCGGATTGAGTTCCGCAAATACTTTTACTCATTATGAAAAAAAATTGTAAGAAAATCGTGGTTATTGATCAAGTTATAGGTTAAATTCAAAAACAGTACGGAATACCCGATTTTTGGGGAAAATTCGACTTGCGCGATCTCTCAACGTCTTCCGAAAAATCTCACAAGTACTTTACTCCATAAGGTTGCAAAAAATGCCCTTGCACCCGTGAAAATAAAAAAAAAACAATTTTTTTTTGGTAAAAAAGTTTTGTATTGCGCTCGTGGGCTTACGAGCTAATTTTTTAATTTTTATACCCTGTTCCCATTGAAAATGGGAAAAGGGGGATCATGAAGTTGTGCAAAAGTATGTAACAGATAGAAGGAAGCATTTGCGACCCTATAAAGTATATATATTCTTGATCAGCATCAACAGCCGAGTCCATTTAGCCATGTCCGTCTGTCCGTCTGTCCGTCTGTCTGTATGAACGCGTGTTTCTCAGAGACTATAAGAGCTAGAGCCACAAATTTTTGCATGTAGATAGGTGTATACCCGATTCAAAACAAGTTTGTTTCAGATTTAGAAAATTCCTCCCCCTCCCCCCTTTAAGCGCAAAAAACTGCCAGAGCCACAATTTTTTACATAGACCTTCCAAACTTTACATATATCAAGTAAGGCCCAATATCTATCTATTCTAAAAAGATCACTAAGATCGGACAATAAACACCGAAGTTATATACGAATCAATTTTGCTTGTGGGAGAGAGGGGGGTCTTGCATTGTCAGTTATCGCGCGCGGCCACATGCCATTCGTTTGTGTGTATGTTGGAGTGTGTGTATGTGTGAGTGTGTGTGTATGTAAAGAAAAAACACACGAAATCAAGGGAACAGGGTATTTTGTAGTCGGGCCACTCGACTGCAGCTCCCTTACTTGTTTTGTTTGTTGTTGTTCCTTTTTTGCATTTAGGTAACCGTTCTTGTCTATCACTGAACTGATCAATCCCATTGGATTGGTCATTACACAAGTTTACAAGCTAATAATCATTTTTCGATCCCGGTCATTTAAGTCATTTCATAATATATTTATTATTAACTGGCCGTAATGTATATGGGATAAATTTTTCTGACGCAAATTATAGCTCTCATAGCCCAAAATCATTCGATTTAATGTAAAGCTAAAAACAATGAGGATTCACGCAGATGGATGAATGTTTAGAGGTCGCTCACGAGCCCTAAAGTTGAAAAAAGTATTTTTCTCATTACTCAGCCGCCATACAACTAGTTGAAGCAACTCTTAAAATATAAAAAGCTAAATTTTTTAAAGATGACGTATTCTATGCAATCTTACCTTACTAAAATGGGGCTTAACATTTTTGTACGACTAATGTTAATGGTTTTATTGCAAATAAAAGGAATTAACCTGTATTAAGATTTTTATACACTGTACCAAAGGAACACAGACACTGCTAGAGAAAATGGTTGTCAATCTTCCCCAATTTCACCAAGTTGGTTTCTAAAGTATTTTAGCCCGCTGAGCACAAAAATCGACATGCAATAAAAATCTGTCGAATAGCTATCGAGATATTATCGATAAACCGTTTTTTCGATTTTTGCAAAAGTGGCCTCCACTTAAACTCTCATAACTTATTTTATTTCTACACCGATTGAAAAGTTCTAAGGCAATTCAAAAAGAAGCAACCTGGCCGGACAAAAATATGAAAGGGCGAGGGATTTTAATGTTATGCGCTCAAATGTAAAAAAAAACCTACTTTCTCAGTGTTTAAAAGTTTTACGAAAATCACCCATAGCATAAAAGCACGCACCCTGATTGTGGTGGGGTGGACGTCTTGGTAAATCGTTTTTGAGTGGTTGTTAAGATGTGCAGCTAAATCGGCGTGAAACAATGCGGGTTGAAAATAACAATTCGGAAGCGTCGATCTTCTTTCTTTCACTGTTTATTTAGCACTAAATACACTTATGGTTAAGCTTAAGTCTTGGTTGGAGAGGAGAGAAAGCTCAGACGGTGTGGAACGCGTCACAGGAAAACCAAATTGTTGGCCGTTTTTCGTTTCAAAATTTTTGGTATAAAAATTCGAAATTGAAAGCAAAAAAAAGAATTTAAAGGGCAGAGCGCGACGAAGTGCAAGTTGAAAGAAATATTTTATTTGGGAAATCTAAAATTGATTGATATTGTTATACAAGAGATAAAACATCTCTCCATCACATTTCCCACCACATTGCACCACCATTTATTCATTACATCTAAATAAATACGCATTTTAATCATTAAGTTGAACAAGGGTCTGTTTGAGGTGTGTGTTTGGCGTCTGGCGGCATTTTATTTGCAAAGTTCTTCCGGATCAAATCAACACTGGGCTTTTGCCCAAAATAATTGATAAGATAAGAAATACCATTTAAAAGATGAAGAACAAAATAAGTACTGGAATTTTGAGGAAGGACGAGTTCCACATTCAAAAGCAGGGCGCTTGGGCCATAAGTAACATGGCCTTTAGTTGCAATCGCGCATATGATTAAAGAGGGGGCCATACCACCGTTATGCAATCTACTGACAGCAAGGTCATTTTGGATGGCATCAAAAGACAAAAAATAAATAAAGAAAAATAATTGAAGAGTGCGGAGTATGACCAAAATTGAACGCCTTCAGTACCATGCGAACATTGAAATAAATAAATAAATAAATAAAAAATAAAGAAAAATATTTATAAAAAATATGTCTTTTCAGTCTGACCGACTGCTCTAGACTAAACTTATTTATATTTCTCCAATGGATGTTTGACATGTCCCAATTCACAGCCTACTCCGGGTCACAACAGAAATTATTGAATTGAAATACTAAAAAGGCGACAAATGCAACATTTACAGGGGGTTTCTACTATAGCTGCTTTAGCGTTCAATTATCGAAGAACGCGCGTTGAGCTAAATATAAAACAACACAGTTGATGGCCGAGGGGGAGGTGAGGGTACGGAAAAAAGTCGCGTTCACTATGAACGCTGCTTCTGCCAACTCGTTTTTTTATACTTAACCGAGTATCGAGTATGAGTATCCATTAGTAGGGGGGGTGGGTTTCGATATTTTTTTCACACAAAGCGTATAGCAAAATCGAAAGCTAGGGACAATTCTAAGAATCTTTCACCAAGAAACCATGGGTCTAAAATGAATTCTTAGCCCGCGCAAATAAACATCAAATATTTAATTAAGTTTTAAAAATATCTAGTAAGAAAGTCCATCAAGCTCGATAGTTATAGACTCTATACCACCCAAAATTTGCATCTATCTGATCAATTTTATGAAGAAGCCATACAAAGTGGCAACCAAGCCATAGAGTGTCCAATGCGATGCACATCGCTTTGCAACCGCCACTGCCGAGCATTAAAATTTGATTTCCTTATAACTCAACCATCGTAAATCCAATCTTCATGATTTCTTCGGTGGATCGATACTTTATGCTGATTACTAAATGTGCGAAAAAGTACGTACCATCTATCTACAAAGCCGTTAGAGATATGATTTTTTTTTCAAATGGTGAGGGCGGGAGGGGGCGTGGCGACTTTGACCACAAACTTGATCTTCCTGTAAATATAAGAAGTATACGTCCCATACATCTCGAAGCTCTATCTCTTACCATCGTTGAGATATGCAGTTTTTATACCCGTTACTCGTAGAGTAAAGAGGGTATACTAAAGTCGTGCAAATGTATGTAACAGGTAGAAGAAAGCATCTCCGACCCCATAAAGTATATATATTCTTGATCAGCATCAAAAACCGAGTCGATATAGCCTTGTCCGTCTGTCTGTATGAATACCTAGATCTCGGAGACTAGAAGAGCTAGAGCCACCAAGATTTGTTTGTAGACTCCTATTGTCCCTACGCAGATCAAGTTTGTTTCAAATTTTGGCCACGCCCCCTCCTGCCCCCACAATATAAAATATTGAATAACTCCAACAATTTTAAAGATATCAAGGTCATATTTTGCTGTGTAGTGTATATAAGTTTATAAAAATAGTGAATACTTTTTGGCGCTACATGCACTTTTTTGCTCACATAATGTTGAAATGGTCACATTAATGTTAATGCTCTGTTAATTAAATGCTATTAAACACAAATTGCCCTGACTATCGGGTATATCGAAGTCGGGCAGGACCGACTTTAACTTACGCTTTCGTTTATACAAAAGCTTTAACAGAACGGAAAAAAAACTTGAAACATAACATGCAAGTTACATATGTTTTCATCGCGAATATCAATTCCGAAGTCCAAGCATACTCCAGAAGCAAAAAACAAATATCACTGACTTACTTCAACACTGTCTAGATCAAAGTTCTCAATGGATTTGGCACAATCTCTATATAAATGAAAGCATTGAAGTCAGTGCAGATAAACTCAATAGCGAAGCGCAAACAGAAGTCTTCCATGCCTGCGACGGCAAAACCGTTTGGAATTCCAAAGGCAGCCGCAAACACCAAAAGACAGCTTAAGATAAGACAGATTCCCCTTTGTAAGTGTGTGGCCTCTGTTTTGGACTTTGGTTTTGCCGTCGGAGACTTCTGTTTGGACAGACATTTCAGCTGAAGATCGCTGGAGATGAACCAACCTGAGCCTTTGTTGTGTTGTGTGCTCTGTTTAAAGCTAGCAATAACATGTAAGACCTGAGCTGTAAAACTACAAGTTAAAGAGTATAAAGGTCGTTTAAACAGTCATTAAGGAAATTCCTTTATTATAAAATCTTTAAGAGAAATTTTCAGAATAATTTTTACTTTCGATTGAACAAGTCTTAAGAAAAAATAAATAAAAAAGTATATTGTGAAGAATGTCGTTTTAATTTGACCTCGATTCTTTGATGGAATGTGTTCAAAAATCAAGCCAATGATCCAAATTCAACAACGGAATAGAGACGATATCATGTCCGTAACTTTAGAAAGTCGTTCCCGAATGAAATCCAAAAAAGACTCAAAACTCTTAACCTCGGCTATTTTGGTTCTGGTTCTGTTTTTTTTTTTTTGTTTTAATAAAATGCATTCTGTAATACAACGAAAACTAAAGCATGTTGGTCAACGCCTGGTAAGCATTTGAAATATTTGTATTACTTAATGTTAAGCCAGACGTTGCGCAATTTTGCATTTTTAGTTCTTGACGTCGATGATTTTAAATATTCTGAGCCTAGAACAGTCTTTGTTTTGGTCTATTTACATTTTACAGCATTCCTTTCTCATGAAACTATTGGCAATGTCATTTTGTCCATATGTCTGTTCGAATAAACGCACAGATCTCAGAGATGGTAAGAGATAGAGGTTCGAGATGTATTGGACATATACTTCATATATTTGCAGGCAGATCAAGTTTGTTGTCAAAGTTCGCCACGCCCCCTACCGCCCTCACAATTTGAAAACGTCATAAGTAGGTTTTGTATATGATGGTACGTACTTTTTTCGCATATTTAGTAATCAGCATAATGCATCGATCCGCCGTAGGAATCATTCAGATCGGATGAACGTTGGTCGAGTTTTAAGGAAAACAAATTTGAAGGCTCGGCAGTGACGGTTGCAAAGCGATGGGCATTAGACACTCTATGGCTTGTTTGCCACTTTGTACGGCTTCTACATTAGGTTAGGTTGCAATGGGTGAGAACGACAAGTCGCTCTCCCACTTAGGCAACGTGGGTTCGTTGCGATGACATATATTCCCTGTTAAATCCTAGGGTTGTGTTCGGTACAGAACCATTGTGTGGACAGAATGTAATTAATTAGAGCTCGGATCTCTATGTCGGATGTCTCCGATAGGTTGGGTAGGAGGGGTTGACCAAGAAACCTCCTCCTTCTGTACCGTTTCCTCCTCTTCCTCAAATCTGCAACTCCTACAGAAATCAAAGTGTTGTACGCCTAGGCGTGCTGCGTGCCTGCCTATAAGACAGTGACCCGTCAGGACCCCAACCAGAAGTGATATGTGTTCCCTACTGTAACGTAAAAGTGTATTAGTACGTTTAATGACGAATGCTGGCCACGTAAGTCCCTCCGTAGCGAGCTTGTAGGTTGCCATAGGCATTCCTATCGTGCTCCTCTCTGAAAGGAACTCGGTGGTTGTGCGTAGTCTGGCCAGTGAGTCCTCAGACTCGTTTCCATATATGTTCCGGTGTCCAGGCACCCATATTAGATGAATACTGAAGTGACGGCCAATCTCATTTAGGGATAGGCGGCATTCAGTGAGCGTTTTAGAATTATTTGTGTAAGAGTCAAGTGCTTTAAGGGCTGCTTGACTGTCCGTGTATTAAAATACGTTTCCCTCTTTTACCGTGAGTGTGCTAAGGTAAGTGGCAGCTTCCTGGATGGCTACCACCACCGCTTGGTACACACTACAGTGATCAGAGAGACGGAACGATGGATTCAGGGTTAGGTTGGGTGAGAAATTACCCACACCTACTGTTTCATCGAGCTTAGAACCATCCGTGTAGATATTGATGGCGTTGGCTCTACTTTGTGGAATGTTGCCCCACTCGTTTCGGCTTGGGATATAGAGGTCGCCACAGTGGTCCAGAATCGATTTGCCTTGGACAAAATTCTGTTACTTTTAAACCGCTCAATATTTTTGAATTCATATTATTTTTGGTGTGAAAAATCTTTAATTGCGGTACGGAGGATTCTAGTAAGGGGTAAAATTTGGTTTCAGCGTCACGCGTGACGCATCACGATGGACGGAGGGGGGTGTGCAAGATGTCAGTTGGCTGGCCAGGTACACCCACCCTGCCAGCCGCTCACCCACACAGCCAGTCACACACCCACCGGGCAGGACAGTGAGTGGGTGGTAAAAGTGACGGACGTGTGTGGCAGGTCGCTCCGTCTTCAACCTATTGGGATATGCAGGCGCTGCAAGGAAAAATACCTATTTTGCAGTATTAGCCATCGGCAGGTGAACGTGCACTTACAGCTGTGGTTCTGGCCGCCAAATGCAGGTGTCCCCGGAATGCAGGTGCGTCTTCTTTTTCTTTCTCCCGGGGGGCGGATCGTGTGGGGGGGGGGGGGGGGGGGGGGGTGCTCTCGCTCTCTTCCTATGCGGTTCGCTTGGCCTCCCGTGCTCCCAAGATCAAGATGTCAGCTACCACACTTTGACCGGTCATCATTGTTTACATATGGCCACTAGTGTTGGTAAACGTGAGAAGTGCAACGACGACTCTTAGCATCAAGCCCTTAGCACCGAGTCACAGTCACTTCACTATATCAAGTGACAGTGAAGACGCTAATGCTAAGTCGAACTTTGACGCCCCACTAAAGAACAAAAAATCCCATAAACGTATATGCATATAAATATATGTATACATACGCGTCTAAGGGAATTTTTTAAAGAAGATTAAGAGTGGCATAAAATAGAGCGAGTAGTAATTGCAGGGCCAACGGGTACACAAGGACAAGGATCCGATCTACTGCCAACCCCACCGCTCCGGCGGCGTGCCCACCAACGGGGCTCTGGCGACCGAATAGGGGCGGTAAAACCCCCACCGGTAAAACGCCAAGGAGAAATCCCTGGCCACCGTTGGACGCCCAAGCAAAACGAATGCGAACTGCTCTGAACCCATTGAGATCCCAGCCCAGTAAGATCTCAATTATGGTATACTGGACGCCCCCTTTTTATGAATTTATATGAATCGGGCTGACAGGTAGTGGTATTCCAGTACTTCAGTAAGCCGAATGACATCGAGCTGAAATGGCTGCTGGGCCAATGCCACACCTGCCCCCGTCCCGTTAAAACCCTGGCAGGCCTCAGGAAACGCTTGCTGTCTGTCGCCAGTAAAATGGCCCGTGCAGGATCAGTTGACCTTGTCCTGACTAACACCGATCTGGCTCTGAACTCCGGCTCCCATAAGGACCGGAGTCAACCCTCGCGTGGACCTCACTCCATGGAAAGGCACCCACGGGATCTTTCAAGGTGACTGCACGATACGGCATGCAATAACGACCCTGAGTTGGGACCCATATCGAAGATGACAAGCAATTTTAAAACAGGGCATCTCCAACCCTTACAACTGGAGAAAATCAGGATGGAAGGACCCAGGAGGGTCAAACAGGCGATTTAGTGGGAAATGCTTTCGCTAAGTCGAATAAGATGGTTAGAACGCCACCGTCGGCTAAGCAGATTCCTGTATCAGCGCCGCCGAACATAGAAGGAAGCGTTTCCGTCTTCAACGCCACTAATCAAGAGGCAGACACCCCGAAAAGAGCCAGGGAAGCAGGAAACACTTCAACAACACCGAGGAACACGCCGCCCAAGCGTGTCAAGGAGTATATCTCCTCGCGCGTGCGTATGCGTGAGCTTGGAAACATCCTAGCTGAAATAATGTTCGTGATAAATGAGAAGAAGCCTGCGGTCCGGCATATCAATATGGATATGAAAAACTCTTTGGCCAAAATAAAGGAAATTCAGGAGGCAGTAAGTGAAGAATTGGAGGCCTTAGCAGGAACTTGCCCTAAGTGCAACGGAGTGCCAACCCAAGCCGACCCTGGCAAACCTGCTTGCAAAGAGAGTGCGGCTCAGACGACGCCACCAATGCGTGGTCAGATCTCGCCTAAAACACGAGTAAGCGACAAGGAAAGGGCAACCCAAACCTCACCAGTGCAAAACCGGAAAAAGAAGGCAAAGGGGCTGCCCATGGAACCCAGGAAAGAGACCCCAGCTCCCAATATCGGAGCACCAACACACCCAAGTCAACAGCGAAGTGCCGAACAACCCAAATCTAAGGGCAAGACAACCCAGCGTCCAGTCCGCAACACGGAGGAAAATGAGGAGTGGAAAAAAGTCCGGGGAGGAAAAATAAAAAAAAGGAGCGTCCCCAGAGCCCGTCCTGATGCTTTGCTCATCAGTACTAAGGGAGAACTCTCCTACAGCGACGTACTATCCCTGGTCACACGTCGGCAAGATGATCAACTCAAAGAGGTGAGAGAAAACGTGCGAAAAGTGCGCCGCACAAAAATGGGGACTTGCTGTTGGAGTTAAACAAACCGGGATTGGAATGTACTCAACTCCCTAAAAAACGAGGTCGAAAAGTGCTGGGCGATAGGGCTCCCATTCGCGCCTTGACAAAAGGGACACGAATTAGCATACGAGACTTGGATGATTTAACTAAAGCAGAAGAAATCCGCGAGGCTTTTAAGACGCAGTTTGGGCTTATGCTGGAGGAGTCCGACATTAAAAGTCTGCGGCCTTCTTATGCTGGGACGCAAGTGGCCACTATAGTGCTGCAGCAAATCAGCGCCAAGAAAGTCCTCGAAAAGGGACGCATAAAGATCGGATGGACGAGTTGCCGCATCTCGGAGCTGGATGGACCTCCAAGGTGCTATAAGTGCTTAGAGTTGGGTCACATGTCGAGCAACTGCAGGAACCCTGTAGACAGGAGCAACTGCTGTATAAATTGCGGTCAGGCAGGGCACAAAGCGGCATCCTGTAAAAATGAGACCAAATGCTTCCTATGCAGTAGCGCATCCAGACAGGAGATAAACCACAGAGCGGGGAGCAGAAGGTGCCCGTCCTACATAAGTGCTGACGAAAGGCGGACACAAACCAAGCACAATGATTAAGTTTATACAAATAAATCTTAATCATTGCGAGGTTGCACAAGACCTTCTAAGACAAAGCATGAGCGAATTAGGAGTGTACGTGGCGATCGTTAGTGAACCGTTTCGGAGTACACTACAGCGCGACTGGATATGCGACCTCTCCGGAAAGTCTGCAATCTGGCCTTGCGCAATTTCTCCGGCGCACCCGTCCTTAACTCAAAGGTACACCCACTTTGTTCGAACCAAGCTGTCCGGCTATTGGGTGTACAGCTGCTACCTCCCACCGAGTCCTAGCATAGCAGATTATTGCAGCGCCATTGACGAGCTATCTTCTGATATCAGAGAGCACTCTCCAGCCATAATAGCAGGTGACTTCAATGCCTGGGCTGTGGAATGGGGCAGCACCGTTACCAACTCTAGAGGCCAAGCTCTCCTCGAGTCATTTGCGTCTTTGGAGGTTACGTTGCTGAACAGCGGAACACAGCAGACCTTCTGTAGAGATGGGAGAGGCTCAGTGATAGATCTGACATACGTCAGCAGCAGTCTTGCTAGCTCAACAACGTGGCATGTTGGGCAGCACTACACAGGAAGCGACCACGAAGCCATCCTTTTCTCAGTCGGCGAAAGGACTACACACCAGCCAGGACACCTGTACCGGGGCAAACTGTACCGCACGGAGACGCTCAATACACAGCTTTTCGCATCTGCAATCGACCAGCTTGAGGTGCATGGCTCAGCACAGGAGAGGGCCGAACAGCTGATGTGCCAAGTTATCTGCGTGCGACAGGACCATGTCGCAAAGAAAGATCTTCAGGTTACATCAGCGTCCAATGTTTTGGTGGAACGATGAAATATCTGGAGCGAGGGCAGCTTGCCTAAGGGCTAGGAGGCGTTACCAAAGAGCAAGAAGAACTAGCAGAGCCAACAGTGGAGAGCTTCAAGTTCTGTTTGGAGACGCTAGGAGAGCGCTCAAAAAAGCTATCCGGTCGAGTAAGCGCGAGTGCTTTCTCCAATTATGCGACTCAGCCGAACAGGACCCATGGGGAAAAGCCTACAAGACGGTGGTGAAACGGCTCCACGCGAACAGGCTCATTGCACCGTCTGACAGTGGCATGCTAAGGGAAATAGTGGAGGTACTTTTTCCTTACAGGGACAACACCCTCTACCCACTCCCAGTAGCGCCCCATTGGGAAGACTCGCTAAGCTCTCTGGAGCCAATAACAGCAGCAGAGGTGTTGGAAGTGGCTAAAAAGCTCAAGCCTAACAAGGCCCCTGGCCCGGATGCGGTCCCTAATCGAGCTGTGAAGCTAGCGATTGCACTTAGACCAGATATTTTTGCAGACACCTTCACCCGGTGCCTAAGAGAAGGTGTTTTTCCCGAAAGATGGAAGCAGCAAAAGTTGGTACTCATACCCAAAACTGGTAAACCTCCAGGGGAACCTTCTTCCTATAGGCCGATTTGCCTAATCGACACTATGGGCAAGGTGTTTGAAAAGCTAATTAGCTCAAGAATCGAGGCAGCTATTAATCGTGGTGACGGACTTTCGCCGTCTCAATTCGGCTTCCGAAAAGCGATGTCCACTGCTGATGCCATCTCTAAGGTGATTGGGATAGCCTCGAAAGCCATCGAGGGAACGCGCTGGAAAGGGGGAACCAAACAGTATTGCCTCGTAGCCACCCTGGACGTAAAAAATGCTTTCAACACAGCATCTTGGGGCAAAATACTGAATGCACTCGCTGACTTCGGAGTCCCACCATACTTGTTAAAAGCTATCTTAAGCTACTTCGATGGTAGACAGCTGCAGTACGAAACAGACGCTGGCACAGAGACATACCGTATAACCGCTGGTGTTCCCCAGGGCTCAGTCTTGGGACCGCTTTTATGGAACACAATGTATGATGGTATTCTTAGACTGCCGCTTCCGGACAACACGCACATAGTCGGGTTCGCGGACGACGTGGCACTATTGGTGGTGGCAAAAGAACTTGCAACAGCAGAGACAATGTGCAATGAAGCAATCAACAGGGCGGTGCAATGGTTAGCCAGTGTTGGTCTAGACCTAGCAGCTCATAAGACCGAGGCCGTTCTTATCAGCAGCAGAAAAGCGGTGGAGACAGCAGAAATCCGTGTTGACGGTGTGACAATTACATCCAAGAGGGCGATCCGGTACCTTGGAGTCATGTTGGACACGCGACTCAGCTTCCGTGAGCATCTCCAATCGATAAGCGATAAGGCTGGAGCTACAGCGAGGGCACTGGCCAGAATCATGCTCAACACGAGAGGTCCGAAACAAGGTCGACGGCTGCTCCTTGCGAGCGTCCTTAAGTCCACCATCCTGTATGCTGCACCTATTTGGGCGGAAGCCATGGGGGTTCCCAGCTACAGCAAGGGTGTCCGCTCCGCATATCGGCTATGCGCGCTGAGAGTTTGCTGCGGTTTTAGAACGGTGTCCGATGACGCTGCTCTCGTCATTGCCGGCATGGTGCCGATAGAGACACTGGCACTTGAAGCGAAGGGCATAGCTGATGCTGCAAAAGCTGAGCCTACAAGAGCAGTCACGAAGGAGGGAAGCCAGGAATCAAAGCATGCTTTGCTGGCAGTCCAGGTGGGACAGGTCTGCTAAAGGCCGGTGGACGCATCACCTGATCCCCAACATAAGAGAGTGGATCGAGCGGAAGCATGGAGAAGTGAGCTTCTGCCTCACCCAGATACTCAGTGGACATGGGTGTTTCAGAAGCTACCTGCACAGGTTCGGACATGACACCTCGCCGGAGTGCACTTGGTGTGAAGGAGGCTTGGTCGAGGATGCAGAACACGTCCTCTTCTGCTGCGGCCGTTTCACAGCCGCACGAGCGCAGTTGGAGGTTGTGGTTGGCGAACCCGTAACGGCGGAAAACCTAGTGGCTGCGATGATTGCAAGACCAGAGGTGTGGGATGCAGTGAATAGTTTTGCTGCCCACACTATGGGCGAACTTCGCAGACTGGAGAGGCAACGAGCGGATGCGGTATAAAAAACGTCATTACCCCTGCGAAGCATTGCTTCGGGGCGTCCCGGGTGAAGTTCTGTCCTTTAAATCGCCTAGTAGTATAAGTTTTAAGTTTTATGTTAAAATGGAAATAATAAAAAAAAAAAAAAAAAAAAAAAAAAAGGCACACCCGGCACACACACACACACACACACACACACACACACACGCGATTACGCGATTGGAAACAAGCGACCTGGATTTGCTTACCACTCGGGAGGAAATTTCGGAAGCCCTGGCAGCGTCAAAAGCTTACGTAGCTCTTTCGCGGAAACACAGGTGGCCATTGTCACCATTCCGACAAGCCATGCTAGACGCGTATTAGACCTGGGAAAGGTCAAAATCGAATGGACGCGCTGTCGCATAAGGCATCGCGAGGGAGTTAAAAGATGTTACATGTGTCTGGAGATTGGGCATATTGCAGCTGGGTGCAGGAACCCGGTGGATCGCACAAACTGTTGCCTCAAATGCGGAGAAATTGGGCACAAGATTGCAGCCTGCCAGAACGCAGCAAGATGCTACCTCTGTAGCACCAAGGGCATAGAGGATGCGAACCGCCAAGCGGGCAGTCGAACGGAGCGTCCAGAAAGCCCAAACATGCAGTTGATTCAACTTAACCTGAATCACTGTATCGCTGCGCAAGATCTTCTGTCGCAAACAGTGCGAGAGCGGCCCAATGATCTTGCGATACTAAGCGAACGATACAAAGTGGGCGACAGCAGCAAGTGGGCCGCGAACAAAACAGGGAAGGCAGCAATTTGGCAGTGCGGAACAGCAGGCTTTCAACTCTCCGCCGTGCGTGCTGAGGACGGATTCGTTCGAGCCAAGGTCGGAAGCGTATGGGTGTATAGCGCCTACCTTGCCCCCAGCCTAAGCATTGCGGAATTCTCCGCTATCCTGCATGTGCTTGTGGCTGACGCCCTTGGCCGCAACCCTATTGTCATCGCAGGAGACTTACACGTGTGGGCAGTGGACTGGGCCAGTGTAACGACGAACACTAGAGGACGTACAATTCTTGAAGTGTTTTCGGCACTGAGCATTGGGCTACTAAAAAACGGCAACCAGAACACCTTTAGCAGAGCGGGTATTGGGTCGGTTGTTGATCTAACCCTTGTAAGCAGTTCATTGTACCCAACTGCAAGCTGGGTCATAAGTAACGAATACACGGCAAGTGATCATCTAGCCATTCGCTACACACTAGGCGAGGCAAATAGACATTCGCCCCAGGCGCACCGATGAAAAATGTACCGAGCAGAGACACTTGACACGAAAATCTTTGCAACTTCGGTCGAGAACCTGGCTGCAACTGGAGGCGCGAAGCAGATGGCAGAGCACATAATGTCCCAAGTAGGAACAGCATGCGACTCCAGCATGTCTCAACGGAAATCGTATGGGCGGCACCACGTACCAGTATACTGGTGGACCGAGCAAATTGCAGAGGCCAGGCGTTTTTGCAACCACGCAAGGAGGCGCTACGCTACGCTCGCGCGGAACCCCTGACTTTAGTGCATGGCAAGCAGTCTACCACAGCTGCAGGAGAACATTGAAAGCGGCCATCAAAGAGAGCAAGCGCAAGTGCTGCCTTGAGCTTTGCGACACAGCCGAGCACGTCCCGTGGGGCAGCGCATATAAAATGGTCGTAAAAAAGCTTAACGCCGACTCGCGATCACAGCCTTCAGAGCAGTTGTTTCCTCACACCAGTGACGTTACAAGTCCGCAATACGAAACGCCTCGGGATATGGCCATCGAGGAAATTACTTATGGAAAAGTGCTTCAGGTTGCTGGGAGCCTGAAAATTAATAAAGCTCAAGGTCCGGACTCGATACCAAACAGAGCATTTAGGCTTGCGCTTGCCTTGAAACCGGAGGTCTTCGCAGAGATGTACAATAAATGCCTATCGCAGGGAGATTTCCCTGGAAAGTGGAATGTACAGAAGCTGGTCCTAATACCCAAACCAGGCAAGGCACAGGAAGAAGCTGCATCCTAAAATCCTAGAGAAGCTGGTCTGCACTCGTATAGAGCGCGCCATTGCTGCAGCCGGTGATCTTTCCCAGAACCAGTATGGGTTCAGAAAGGCAGGGTCTACTGTCGACGCCATCAACAAAGTTGTGGGCTCAGCCGCGAACGCGATAGAGGACACCAGATGGAGAAACGGCTCGAAGGAATACTGCCTAGTTGTGACACTAGACATCCGCAACGCCTTTAACTCTGCAAGGTGGAGCTGCATCCTGGGAGCCCTAGCCAACTTCGGTGTCCCCGCACACCAACTCCAGATGGTTCGCAGCTACTTCAGCAACAGGGTGCTGAAGTACGATACCAGTGTATGCACGGAGACGTACAACGTAACCGGAGGTGTTCCGCAAGGATCAGTGCAGGGTCCATTACTGTGGAACGTAATGTACGATGGCATTTTACGTCTACCCCTACCACCAAGAGTGCAAGTCGTTGGATTTTCGGATGACGTTGCTGTGGTCGTAGTTGCAAAGCACCTAAATCAGGTAGCACACCGAGAGCACTTGGACTACGCAATTGCATCAACGAACCGAGCGCTCTCTAGGATAATGCTGAATACCCAAGGCCCAAAGCAAGGAAGAAGGTTACTGATCACCAGCGTTACGAGGTCCACCATGATGTACGCCGCCCCTGTCTGGTTGGGAGCCCTGCAGGTGAAAAGCTACAGCCGCGGGATGGAAGCGAAGCATCGACTGGGCGCCATCCGGATATGATGTGCGTTCCGCACAGTATCAGACGACGCAGCGCTGGTCATCGCAGGAGTACCGCCCCTGGAGGAACTTGCAAACGTTAACACGAAGGTGTTTAACGAGGTCCATGGAAGCAACCTCCCAATATCCCTAAAAAAGGCAGTGCGAACGTCCGCCCAGGATGAAAGCCTTCTCAGGTGGCAGAGCCGGTGGGATGCATCCACCAAAGGTCGCAAACTGGGCGAATGGGTTGGTAAGCTTTTACTTATCATGGGCAGGTAAGCTTTTACTTAACGCAGTTTCTCAGCGGCCATGGCTGTTTTCTTAGCTATCTCCACCGCTTTGGGCATGAGGCAGACGCAACGTACACCTTCTGCGGGAATGCAGAGGAGGATGCTGAACACGCCTTTTTTGTCTGCGGCAGGTTCAGAGACGACAGGCAGCGCTTAGAAGAAGCTCTCGGAACTAGGAGGCTGGATGCAGAGGGCATAGTCGAACTAATGCTTGAAAGCAGCGCTAACTGGGAGCTGGTTAGCCATTACGCAGCTTCCTTAATGATTGAGCTGAAGGAGCAGGATAGAGTAAGGGCGCTGAGGGCTTTGCGACGCATTGCTTCACGGCCGTACCGCAAAGTCCTAGTCAACTTCCTCTAGTTAGTAATAAGTAATGTATATATACCAGTAATAAATGAATTTAAAAAAAAAATTTAAAAAAACACACACACACACAGCCTCCCTGCAGAGGGTGGTTGGGGCCGCCTGCTTGGTGTTTCCCGCCCACTTATTTCTTGTTTGTGTGTGTTAAAAAAAAAACAAAATTTGGCTCCAGCTTTCATTGTATTGATCGGGCCACTCACACTATCAGCTGATGACAGTGTTGGTAAGCGGATTTTACAGCGGACTTACAGAGACCCCACAGCGAGCTGTTAGCGCGCACTGGCGTGTTAAATTGGCGGTCTAATTGAACGGGTTGGCTTGAACTCAAACTTAAACCAATAGTTCTCAAATTTTTTATTGGTATCCTGAGGAGAAAAAGGTGCAAAGGTCGCGGAACTGACCAACTGCCAACCCTTCCGCTGCGGCGGCGCACCCCCAAAAAAGGCTCTGGCGATCGGTTCGAAGCGGCATAGCTCCCAACGGTTAAACGTCAGAGGGAAACTTTTGGCCACCGCAGGACTCCTTAGGATAGACAATTAAATAAAATTATCTCCAATTCTGGATTTTGGGAAAAGGAGGAACGCGCAGTTGGCGGGCCATGCGTCTGCTTTAGCAGAAGACCCGGATGCATGCGCAGACGCAATATCTGTAGCTCAAGCGGAGGAAAAGCTTTTGATGAGCTTTGAGAAGTCAAATAGGGTGCTATGGTCTCCTCCACCTGGAGGCATATTTAACGCATCCCTGTCGGCCTCTGCTCCACCTCTAGTCTCTCATATGGCATTTCGGTCTAACGCTGGCAACGATATAGACACACCGAAGAGAAGTTGGAAGTCCACAAGTCCTGATTGCATGCAATCAAATGCCCAAAAAAAGCAGAGAGTGCTTAAGAGCCTCGAAGCCACTGCTGACGATCTCGGTAAGTTAATAGATGACCTTATCTCCCAATTTACTGAGAAAAAAGCAAACAACAAAAAAGGAGTGCGCCATGTCACGTAGGCCACTATAGAAGCGCTTATCAACATGAAGGATTTGCAGACAGAAATCAGCTCTAGGCTCAACGAGACGAATGAATGCGATTCACAAACAATACTCCCCGTATCGTGTAAAGAGCACAAAGAGCAGCAGACGTCTCCTAGTGCAGAACATCCCTTTTCCCCAGGAAAGAAAAGAGTTAGGTGGAGCAATGGGCCACCTGTTATCATAAAGGCACAAAGGCTACACACGAAAACAACAAAGCCGACCAACAAACAGTTGCCTTTAAGAAGCCCACCAATGGAAAACTCAAAAAGCCTAAGCCTAGTGAGTAAGACTGCTAATGCTCAGCCAAAAAGCCTAAGCCCAGTGAGTAAGACTGCTAATGCGCAGCCGAAATACCCACAGTCAAAACAGTTCCGACAAGCCTAAGGGCAACGAAGGGCACACCGTGCATAACACACGTCATAAATTCAAACGGTCAGACGCCATATTAATCAAATGTGCCGAAAACTCTTACGCTGACGTGCTTAAGCTGGTGAAATCTGCGCCCTCTCTTCAGGGACTGAAAAGAAACGTGCAAGCCATCAGGAAGACAGTATCAGGAGGAATACTTTTAAAAATGCAACAAGCTTCAGATTCAGCAACTCAGCAGCTGCGGACTGCCATAAGTTCTATCCTCCCTGGTCACGCTGAAGTTAAAGCACTACAGGAGACCGAGCAAATTGAAATCCATGATTTGGATGAGCTGACCACTGGCGAAGATGTTATTGCAGCACTATTTGCCACTGTTGATGGTGACATTCCGACAGAGGCAATACCAATTATGAGGAATGCCTATGGCGGGACGCAAATAGCCACTCTCAACTTCCAACCAAGTCTAGGTAAAAAACAAGCAAGGCAAGATTCGCATTGGCTGGGTCGTTTGCAGAATCAGACGTAGAATTGAATCTAAGCGATGCTTCAAATGCATGGGCTTTGGGCACACATCCGCCAGATGCAACTGCACGGAGGCTGTTTCGAAACGCATAATGGATGCTTGCTTCAGATGCGCTGCATCAGGACACAAGCACAAGCAATGCAAGGAAATCAAGAAAAGATGCCTTCTGTGTGAGCGAAAGGGGGCAACCGCCAAAGCGGCTGAACACTCCACTCTGAGTAGGAATTGCCCAGAATCCCAGAAAGCCCTCAAAATCGCCCAAAATGGTTAAGTTCCTCAAACTCAATCTTAACCACTGCAGAGCGGCACAGGATCTGCTTGCGCAAACAGTTCTGGGCCAACGGGTGGACATCGCCATTCTTAGCGAGCCTTTCAAAGCCAAACAGGAGGCGGCACCAAAGTAGCGATAAAGGATCGGCCATATGGAGTCATCACGCAGATTGCTCCCCCTAGCAGCTCAAGAAACGTGCAGCAAATGCCGCACGTCGGATATAAAGCTAATACGCTTAATGTTAGCACTCTCCTCGCACATGTAACGGAGCTAAACATGACTGGTAGTGCAGACCACTGGGCCGAGTCGCTATCGGAGGCGATTAAGTTGGCTTGTGATGCATCAATGGCTAAGTCACAAAGAGGAAGAAATAGACACCAATCGGTTCCGTGGTGGAACGCTGACATCGCTAAAGCCCGATCTGAATGTAACGCTGCCAGACGACAATGCCAGAGGTCCTGACAGAGCTCGTCCTACATCCAGTTAAGTGAAAGCTTCAAGGCCAAAAGGAAGATCCTTAAGGTTAAAATAAGGGAAAGCAAAGCTAGGTGCTTCCAAGAGCTCTGCGATGCTGCAGACGCCCAACCCTTAAGAGCAGCTAGTTATGGGGAAACTACATAGGCAACCAATGCCTACATGCCCCATGCAACTGGAAAGCATTGTACATGCCCTTTTTCCGCCGCAACCACCTGTAACAGTTCCCGAACAAGGTCATGAGGAAGAGAAAGCAGTTTGAACCAACTCAAATGGAGTATTAGCATACTGAGAGGAATCAAAAATGATAAGGCATCCGGTCCAGATGGTGTGCCTAATAACGCTCTTAAAGCAGTTATCACTGCCCACCCCACTGAGTTTGCAGAGCTGTACAACGAATGCATTACGGAGCGAACTGTACCACGGATTTGGAAACAACAGCGCCTAGTACTCATGTCGAAAAGATATTCGAAAGAATAATATGCAACCGGCTTGAGGGTGAACTCGAACATCAAAGCCGGCTGTCTGATCGGCAATATGATTTCCGAAAGCACCGAAGCACAACAGACGCCATAGACGCAGTTGCTAACAGTGCCACAGAAGGAACGAGATGGGCGGGAGGAGCCAAGCAGTACTGCCTAATCTGTACAGTAGATGTAAAGAACGCCTTCAACTCTGCCAACTGGACGAAGGTCCTGCAGGCACTAAGAGACCGCAAAGTCTCCAAATACCTCGTTCAGCTAATGGCCAGCTACTCTGAGGACCGAGTGCTATTGTACAACTCCGATGCAGGAAAGCACCATTATACGGTCTTGGTGAGATTTGCTGACGACATTGCGCTCGTGGCTAAACAATCGGGTGAGGCCACAGAAAGATGCAGTCTTGCGATTGACCATAGCAGAAGCCGTTCTAATAAGCAGCAGAAAAAAAGTTGGAACGGCAACGGCACGTGTGGGCTCCCTCACGATCGAGTCACAGCCAGCCATCAAATATCTGGGAGTCATGCTCTACCGTAGGATGACGTACAAGTATCACTTGCAATATGTGAGTGCCAAAGCAGCGAAGGCGACTACCGCTGTTTCAAGATTAATGGCAAACACACGAGGGCCGAAACAACGAAGCAGGCAGCTTATAACGAGTGTGTTCACCTTCATTATACTTTATGGCGCGTCGGTTTGGGCACCCGCTATGAACGTACCATCCTACAGTCGCCAATGCAAGTCGGTATATAGACTCTGCGCCCTCAGAATCGCCAGCTGCTTCTGCACTGTATCAGAGGAGGCTGCTCTAGTTGTTGCCGGAACAGTCCCAATAGATCTGTTAGCAGCGGAGAGACGGAGTGGCCGCACTGGAAGCAGGACACAGCGCGACTTCACTGTGGCACAATGGCAGATTAGGTGGAACGGCGGAACAAGCGGCCGATGGACTCACCGACTGATACCGAACCTGGATCCTTGGCTCAACAGGAGGCACGCGCAGGTAGACTTTAATCTGTCTCAAATGCTAACGGGACACGGGTGTTTCAAGGCGTACTTGTATCGGTTCAAGCGCGAGGGGGACCCCTACTGCGATCACTGCGGTGGCCACACCTGCGAAGACGCTGACCATTCATTTTTCGGATGCCCACTCTATATAGGCATGCGAACGTGAGCCTCACACGCACTAAACAAGCAGCTGAAGGCCGACAACATCGTCCAGTGTATGCTGTCCAGCCAGAGTGGGTGGCAAACCATAGCCAACATGGCGGCCGCCATCATGAAGGATCTGCGGCACAGAGACAGGACCCGGCGTGCAGCCACTACAGACTGAGCGGCTATCATGACCGCCATCCGCCCCGCGAAGTTATGCTTTGCAGCGGTCTCGCGGGTGCGGAATCTTCCTTTTTTTTACAACCCTCTTTTGTTTATAATCTCTATTTTATGCCTTTATACTATCTCTAATAAAAAAAAAAACAAACAATAAAAAAAAACCCCCACACACACACACACAGATCTACGAAGGGCGCGCAGTAATTAAAAGTACGGTGACGACCGACGCCATTCGAAAGTCGGAAAGAGTTCTATCTATGGCTTCATGGCGGGCGCTGTGGAACATGGCCACAAACGCAAGATGGACCCACAGACTAATTCCAAGCCTGGAGGAATGGATAAGCAGGACGGAAGGGGAACTAAACTTCCACATGACTCAGTTTTTCACCGGCCATGGAGGACATAGAGAATACCTGTACAACGTTGGTACGGGCCAGCAGTATCTTTTGAAGATTTACATCCCCCCATGGCGAATCCATGAATAAAAAAGCACACACACCCAGCCAGCCAGCCGTATGTGCTTGCTGTTCATCGTTTCAATTCTTTCATTTTCGTTTTATTTACAATTCTTTGTTTTCGCCCACAAAAAATCACAACGATCCCGCAATAGTCCGAGAGCAAATAACAGTTCGTCTTCTCCTCTCTTACGAGTATTTATGTAGCTGTTAAATTGTAGCAGTGGTACTACTCACTGATGCATTGCTTCGGCAAGCATTCGTTGTGAAATTCCGAGTGTGTTTGGCCCACCGGGGCATGTCTGAAACACAGTCAGCATTAGGTACAGAGAGAGCAAAGCAACGAGTCTTGTAGTTGGCATTTTTATACCCGTTACTCGTAGAGTAAAGAGGGTATACTTAAGTCGTGCAAATGTATGTAACAGGCAGAAGGAAGCATCTCCGACACCAAAAGGTATATATATTCATGATCAGCATCAACAGCTGAGTTCATATAGCCATGTCCGTCTATCTGTTGTTACGAACCTTTGCAGCTGGGCGTAGCTCAGGGGTGCTAGGGAATCGCTTCAACAAATTTATATTGAAGAATTGCAAGAGATTAGAAGACAACGATTTAAATGTACTTTAGTCTATATTTGGGTTTATGTAAATCACTTAGTAATAAGACTTAGGCTAAGTTCACAATTCTTGATAAACTTCAGTTCTTAACTTTACCGTTCGCACGTTCGCGCTTGCTCCCGGTCCGACTTCGAAGTACTCGCTCAGTTCCTAGTGCCACGTCCGCCTTCATCGTGCTAATTGCTTCGACCCCACATGACTTTCGCACAACACACTGGCTACCGTCGAATTACCGTCGAGCCAATCACTTCGACTTCCCGCTAGATTCCGTCTCGGTTACCGTTCGCTCGCACTTAGGTTCACAATAATTACTGCCGCTCCGCGCACTCGTAAATCCCCGACTGTCCCGTCTTCTGGGCAGCCGCTCTTTTATAGCTGCTCCGTAGGCCCCGTTCCGCTGCTCCAAGCAGGGCCTGTGTTTCAAACAGGACCTGCCTGGTTTCCTCTGCCTCGGCTGCTGCTCCATCGAGGCTTTTCGCTGCTGTCGCTGTAACGGGACTTCCGCTGCTTTCGTGCTGCCTAGCAACACAAATCGTCCACTTGCAGCCGTCTCGAACATTCGATCTCGTTAGCCTGCTGCTGTTCCGTTGAAGCAAGGCTTTTGCCTCTCAGGCCACGGCCCTTGCTCTCCAACTCTCCACAGATCGCTCTCTCGCTCTTTTTACTAAGAGAGAGAGCTTTCCCCAATTCGCCGTGCTACCCTGTAATCACCGGCTTGTGAGGAGTTACTCCTCACACTCCCCCCTCCTTCGGCTATTTTTGTTTCACACAAAAACATTAACTCCTCCCCCTTTTGCCCTAACCGCTCGTTCACGGTTTTCGAATATCCCGCTCCATTTGCACTTCAGCGCCAACTTTAACTTTTGCGCACCCATTTACTTCCCTTCGGTAAATTTAAATTTCTGTGCCCTTGTTTAAATTCCCGCGCCACACTTATATTCGCGCGCCACATTTTCTCCTTATCCCCCTCTGGTCGCACCAGCTCGTGATCGATACCACCGATACTGCTATCGATACTCGATACGTTGCCGCCAGGGTGACAGTCGCACCGATTATTTTCGGTATTTTCCCCACGTCCCTTATCGATACCGATCGTGCCACCATGCTGTAAGTTTCCGTGTTTATTTTCAGCTAAATATAGCCTAATTCTGCTTCTTTTTTCCCACAGGTACTCTTCTTCGGGTTCCCCTTCTGACCAGGTAAGTTCACCTGCTGTTCCCCTTGCCCGCATACTTCTTTTCTTTGCAGCACGGTCACGGCCGTCTTTATGCTCCCCACTCTGCCCCTTGGCACAGCTGCCCCTGCCGACGCCACGATGCTGCTGACGCTGCGTAATGGGCGTCCAAATGAGGTGACCACTTCAGAAATGGTGGCCAAAATTAAAAAATGTTTATTGAGTGACCGGCGATTGAAAGTTCGTGAGTTAGCTGAATGTTTGGGCATTTCAAAAAGTGCTGTTCATCGCATATTGACCGAAAAATTGGACATGAAAAAGTTATGCGCAAGATGGGTGCCGCGTTTGCTGTTTCGTCATGACAATGCGCCGGTTCACACCTCTGCCGTTGCAATGACTAAATTTAATGAATTAAAATTTGAATTGCTACCTCACGCCCCTTATTCGCCAGACTTAGCTCCTTCTGATTATTTCTTATTTCCAAACTTGAAAAAATGATTCGGAGGAAAAAGATTTGGCAACAATGAAGAGGTGGAGTCCGAGATTAACGCCTATTTTGAAGAGCTTCACAGTTCTTATTATAAAAAAGGTATCGAAGTTATTGAACATCGCTGGAAAAAGTGTATCGACCTAAAAGGATCCTATGTTGGAAAAATATAGAGAAATTTTTGTGTTTTAGTAGTTAGGTCGGCTATTTCTGGGACGGCCCTCACATATCTATCGGGCCTGTTCTGAATTCGAAAAACGAGTGGAATTGCCGCAAATCGAGTTGATTGCTGTTCCGAATTCCGCAAATCGACAGGAATTGTCGTTTTCAAAACGTGCGCTGCCGGGTCAGCGGAATTAAAAGTAATTGTAAATTAAAGCATTAAACTACTTCCCCAATATGATTAACTAAAAATTCGAAATTAGTTGAACATTTTTAAGATCGTTTAACATCATTACTTAAACTGTTTTAAAATTAAGTATAATTTTACAGAATTTTTTTATAAACTTCTATAAAATATTGCATGAAAAACAAAACCGAGCGTCCGTGACCAAACCGAGCTGTTCTGAATTCCACTTTACTTTTTAGTCGATTGCGACCTTCAATCGGCGGCTGCTAGGGTTGCTGTATATGAATTTATTTAATCGGACTGCACTTTTTCTATTTCACTTAGCTATGTTTAACCATATTTTATATGACATATTCAAATGAAATATTTAAATACTGGCTTAAGTAAAAATGAATGGATTTGAAGAGAAAATAAGAGCTTTATAAATTTAAATTAGGGAGATGATGACAACTCTGTCTGCTGACGATAAACAAACACGCGCGTAGGCCAGCCAGCCAGCTGTTTTCGAAACCGAGTTCGAAAAGTCGAAACGTAACCAAATCGCTCGGAATTGGGAACAGCAAATAGTAAAACGATCCTTTTCGTTTCGTTTTTACTTTTTGAAAACGTTCGGAATTCGGAACAGGCCTGTATATATATAAAACTGCATAACCTGACTGACTGAGAGCTAGAGCTAGAGGGCTGAAATTTGGACAGGAGTTTCCTTATATGGTGAAAGTGCGTACTAAGACTGGGTTTTGGAAAATTCCACCGGGAATTGCCGGAAAAGCATCGGGAAAGTTTGTATGGGGAAAATTTTATTTTTCATCCGATTGACTCGGTTTGTAAGGACAGAAAGTGAATAAAATTAAAATGTTATTTTCCGATGCTGGAAAATTTGACCGTAGGGTCGGGAAATTCCCGGAAAAGCGTCGGAAAAAGTTTGTATTGGGAAAATTTCATTTTTCATCCGATTGACTTGAAATTCGGTTTGTAAGCATAGTATGCAAAATAATTGGACATGTGTTTTCCCGATTTCGGAAAATCCGCCCACAAGGAAAATTCTCGGGAAATTCGATATGCAAAAATCTATTATTCATCCGATTGACTTGAATTCCGGTTTGTAAGCAAAGTGTGATAAATAATTGGACACGTATTTTCCCGATTTCGAAAATTCTGCGCGCAAGGAAAATTCACGGGAAATTCGATATGCAAAATCTTTTTTTCATCCGATGGACTTGAAATTCGGTTTGTAAGGATAGTAAGTGATATAATTTGTAATGTTATTTTCTGAAGTTGGAAATTTGACCTTAGGGTCGGAAAACTCAGCAGAAAAAAACCTATTTTCATACGATTGGCTTTAAACTTGGTTTGAAGGGATAGTATAAGAAATAACGAAATAACAGTAACTCAGGCTGCCTTTTTCATTGTACTGGTTGTGTGCGGGACCTGGACCTCGACCTGGAGCTGGCACTGGACGTGGAAGTGGACGTGGACCTGAAAGTGGCCATTGAGGTGGCCATGGAGGTAACCATGAAGGTGGCCGTGGAGGTGGCCATGGAGGTGTCCATGGAGGTGTCCATGGAGGTGGCCATGGAGGTGGACCTGTAGGTGGACATGGAGGTGGAAAATGGTCCAAAAACCGCAATATTTGCGAAATTCTCAATCTCGGTGAAACTTTGGGGATTGGCTAGACGCTTGCCCGGAAGGTTTTTAAGCAGAAGAAATGGCCGGAAAATGGTGCACAATCTGCGAAATTTGAAAAATTATAGCGTTCATCCGGATGCAATGCAACTTTGTGGAATGGTTGGAGAATTGGTAGAAAATGTTATTTGATGGCCGATCTTTATCAAATTGTGTCTGTAAGCTTTATATTTGAAAAGTTCACCACCAAGGTCGGAAATGTCAGGAGAGACTTTATTTTTAACCGCGGAAGGGGCATAAGAGTTAATCTCTGCTTTCAGCCGATGTATGTAAGATACGGTCAAATATTTTACGATTTGTGAAATCCACCCCCAAGTCGGAAAAGAAAAACTGATACTCTCATCGGTTATAATAGCATAACTGACGGCGGCACAGCGAAGCAAGCCGGGATATTTGCTAGTAACTATATAAAACTGTTTAACCTGACTGACTGACTGACTGGTGACCATCGCACAGCCTAAGCGGTAAGAGCTAGAGGGCTGAAATTTGGACAGGAGTTTCCTTATGTGATGAAAGTGCGTACTAAGGCGGGGTTTTGGAAAATTACACCCGGAAAAGCGTCGGAAAACTTTGTATGGGTAAATTTTTATTTTTCATCCGATTGACTTGAAACTGGGTTGGTAAGCGAAGTTTACGAAATAATTGGACACGTATTTTCCCGATTTCGGAAAATCTGCCCGCATTGAAAATTCTCGGGAAATTCGATAAGCAAAAATATATTTTTCATCCGATGGACTTGAAATTCGGTTTGTAAGGATAGTAAGTGAAATGAATTGAAATGTAATTTTCTGATGTTGGAAGAT
Source organism: Lordiphosa collinella (assembly GCA_018904265.1). Classification (NCBI taxonomy): domain Eukaryota; kingdom Metazoa; phylum Arthropoda; class Insecta; order Diptera; family Drosophilidae; genus Lordiphosa; species Lordiphosa collinella. The sequence continues at coordinate 96,593 of JAEIFV010000708.1, read as the reverse complement.
TTGATCTTAGGGTCGGAAGACTCATGGAAAACTCAGCAGTCAAAAAACAGATTTTCATCCGATTGGCTTTAAACTTGGTTTTTAAGGATAGTTTAAAAAATAAAGATGGCGGTAACGGCAACGATAACGATAGTGATAACAATAACGAGATCGATAGCGATAACAATAACGATAGCGATAATGATAACGATAGCGATAACGATCGCGATAGCGATAGCCATAGCGATAACGGAAATGTTACCCAAAGCCGGTCGGAAAAGAAAAACTATATCGGTTTTATGTTATGTCAGTATGGACTGACGGCGGCGTAGTGAAACGCGCCGGGATATATGCTAGTCTATATATATAAAACTGTTTAACCTGACTCACTGACTGACTGGTGACCATCGCACAGCCTAAACGGTAAGAGCTAGAGGGCTTAAATTTGGACAGGAGATTCCTTATGTGATGAAAGTGCGTACTAAGACTGGGTTTTGGAAAATTCCACCCGGAAATGCGTCGGAAAACTATGTATGGGCAAAATTTTATTTTTCATCCGGTTGACTTGAAATTCGGTTTGTAAGCATAGTATGCAAAATAATTGGATACGTGTTTTCCCGATTTCGGAAAATCCGCCCACAAAGAAAATTCTCGGGAAATTCGATATGCAAAAATCTATTTTTCATCCGATTGACTCGAAATTCGGTTTGTAAGGACAGTAAGTAAAATAAATTGAAATGTGATTTTCCGTTGCTGGAAAATTCGACCGTAGGGTCGGGTAATTCCCGGAAAAGAGCCGGAAAAGTTTGTATTGGGAAAATTGAATTTTTCATCGGATTGACTTGAAATTCGGTTTGTGAGCATAGTATGCAAAATAATTGGACGCGTGTTTTCCCGATTTCGGCAAATCCGCCAACAAGGAAAATTCTCGGAAATTTCGATATGCAAAAATCTATTATTCATCCGATTGCCTTGATATTCGGTTTGTAAGGACAGTAAGTGAAATGAATTGAAATGTAATTTTCTGATGTTGGAAAATTTTACCTTAGGGTCGGAAAACTCATGGAAAGCTCAGCAGCCAAAAACCGATTTTCATCCGATTGGCTTTAAACTTGGTTTGTAAAGTGACTTTTCTCCAACTTAGCGTACTCTTTCAATTGTTGATTTAGGGATTTACTTGCAAAGCTCACTGGGCTTCCGGTATTTAGTATTGCGAAAATATCGTTAATATCAGTGCATCCCTCTTTGCTAGGTATTCTTAAACTTACTAATTGAATAAATGACTTATCAGTTAACCGATCCACCTCATCACTGGAACTCAAGGCGACGCACAGTGTAAGATTTTGCCAATCTAGGGGGACTTATTTTTTTGAGACATCGGCTTGAATATTCTAGTAAGCCCAAAGATTATGTTGGACATAAAAAAATGGGCGTGGCACTTTAGGGGGCGTAAAAATATGAAAAAAACTGCTTTTTTAAAGATACTCTGTACCAAAGGTAAAGTAAAAGTAAAATCGGCTTGTCAAGATGACAACAGCCCCAAGGGGCCAATGCTGAGCCTCTTTCAATCTCTTGGCTTGTGCGCTTCTAATTTTAGCACAAGAGAAAGGGACCTACAGTTTAACGCCGAATCCGAACGGCAGTTTTTGAGAGGCTTTTCATGGCTAATTACTGCAAAGAAATTATACAAAGAAAAAAACTTTTCATTAGATGTTCCGAGGTGGGATCGAACCCACGACCTCATGCTCAGCAGTCGCGCACACTAACCGCTGAGCCACACCAAAGGTACATAGAGTATAATAAGTTTGTGCAAAAGCAATGTCCGTCTGTCTGTTCGTATGAACGCACAAATCTCAGAGATGGTAAGAGATAGAGGTTTGACATGTATGGGACTTATTCTTCTTATACTTGCAGGCAGATCAAGTTTATTTTAAATTTTTGCCACGCCCCTCCCGCCCCCGCAAATTGGAAAAAACGTCAATTCTCCCACAGTTTTATAGATAGAAGGTTCGTTCCTTCTAGACACATTTGGTAATTAGGATTAATAATCGATCCGCCAAAGGAATGGTAGAGATCGGATGAACGGTTGTCGAGTTATAATGAAAACAAACAATTATGGGTAGCACCGGTCGCAGCGGTGATGGACAGCACTTCACTGGTAGCTAGTCGTCACTGTTTAAAATTTTTTTTTTTGAAAAATGTCCGATTTTTGTTATAGCTCATGTTTTTAGCTGCAACTCAAGTTAAAGGAGCTGAAAGTAAGTTGAAGAAAATTGAGCAAAACAAAAAATTTGGTTTATATTGTTAGATTTTTTTATATGGTAACAATTTAAACTTCTGAAGAACAATTTTACTTCATTTATTTTTGGCAAGCTAACCGACTCAATTAGTCACACTGTCGTCACTGTAAGCTGTCCACTATGGGGTGTAAAAATTTATGAAGCTAGTGAGTTTTTGGTGGTGCTCGTAAACTTGCTATAAATGGATCGGATGATATCAGTAACCAGTGCATAAGATCAGTATTTGTGTAATTTCCTAGTGAAATGTTCACGAAAACTTCGCACTTCCTTATTTCTTGCCTCCTGGGCTTCCTCTGAGAAATTGCCAATGGAAGGGATGCAGGTAGAAATAATTTCCTTTCCATGAAATATGATTTTTGTGCACAGTTACTGGCATGTAATACCACGAATATTCCCGCAAGTAGAGCTCTACAGTTTCAGCTAGGTATCGCTGAAAAGCTCATATATTGATCGAGCAACAGCTCGCTATACACGTGAGAATTGTGCGAAACCTGATTATCAAATCAATATTTATTCTTGTGATTTTTGCAGTCGTTTCAGAGTCAGAGAAAATCTTCTTGAGGTATTGCCGTCGTTGGTATTACCTGCCTTTTGCTTGGGCATATCAATTAAGATGCCCATTTCTTTCTTAAAGCAGTATTATATTTCCGATTTTCGTGCTGCTAGCTTTGCCTTATTCTCTTCGCCAGACACATACCAAGTCTTTATGTCAATTCTATACGACATGTGCAGCAAACATTCCATAAATCGAATCCACGCATGTAGGGGTGAGAGACCAAAGGCAAGCATTTCAATGTCGACTTCACGATTCTCTAAGGCAGCTAAAGAGTTTATCATCGCCTCATCCTCTTTTGTCATTGTCCATGCTTCTGCGCCGTATAGCAGGACTGGGATGATAAGCGACTTGTATAGCGCAATTTTCGTTTTCCGAGAGAGGTCTCTGCTCTTGAACTCCTTATTGAGCCCGTAATAACATCGGTTTGCAAGAGTAATTCTTCTTCGCATTTCCAGACTGGTGTTGTTGTCGCTGATAATCGTCGTTCCGAGGTAGACAAATTCTTTAACAACCTGGAAGCTGTAGTCTCCCATTGCAACAGATTGTCCAAGCGTAGACTCACTGCGCGTTGATTGTAGGTACTTCGTCTTATCCTCATTTACCGCTAAGCCCATAAGTTTTGACTCTATCTCTGAGAACGCCTGTTTTACCACTGATTCGCTTTTGCCGATGATATCAATATCATCGGCATATACAAGTAGCATGTTATCTCTGGTAAAAATGGGTGCCCGTTCTGTTAGCATTTGGGCACTGGCGCAGTATATACTCCATCAGTAGATTAAAGAAGTCGCACGATAAGGTATCACCCTAAAACCTCTTTTTGGTGTCGAAAGGCTCGAGGCGGTCTTTACCTATTTTGACGGAGCTTGTGTGCTTCTCAACGTCATCATGCAAAGTCGAACGTACTTGCGGAATACCAAAGGTAGAGAGGGCTTCAAAGAACTTTGACCTTATCGGCGCGTCAAAGGCGGCTTTTTAGTCAACAAAAGGTGGTGGGTGTCGATACATCTCTCTTGGGTCTTCTCCAGGATTTGTCGCAATGTGAATATCTGGTCCGTGGTGGATTTGCCAGGTCTAAAGCCACACTGATAAGGTTCAATCAGTTCACTTATTCTCGGCTTTAGGCGTTCACATAGGATGCATGATAGAACCTTGCGCTTTACGATGGGAGACTGATCCCGCGGTAATTGGCGCAAACCGCAGGGTCCCTTTTTTAAATATTGGACAAAGTACGGTCATGCTTTCTTCGGACCATACTCTGCATAGGAGTTGGTGCATGCACCTTACCAGCTCCTCAGCGCCAGCAGATTTGCCTTTTTATGGCTAACAAGACTTCATTATGGTCCGGCGGATCTATCTCTATGTTATCGATTGGAGGTGTCGCTACTTCCCAGAGGCGGCATTGTGTTCGTCATCACCTCCCAGCAGGTTAGAGAAAATAAATCTTATAGGTCGGCAGTATCTTGTGGTCGAAGGAGCAGGATTTTGCCAATATACAGATTTCGCCGCTCCACTTTAAAGAAAATGTTTGCAGAGGAACCAATTGATATAAAAAATATCGATTCATCTGACATATCCTCTTTAGTTTTTTGTTTGTATCGGCTTTGTTCAGCTTCATCGCATTCCCATTTTATTATGGGTGTACATCGTCTAGTTGAGACAGTGACTTAAAAAATGTCTTCTTGAGCATTTATTAACCGTTTTACGGTATGATCAATAAGGGATAGTAAACTTATTTCAGCATAAGATTCTGTTACTTTTATACCAGTAGAATAGCATAACATTTTTGACTCCTAACGAGATCATACTGGATACAATTTTGGACAGACAATTTTTGTATGCTGCCTCAAGGTATTGTATTGGTGCATTGATAATTTACCGTCATAAGGGCAGGTGTGAGAAGGCGTTTTGAAGTGCCACTAGCAGATAATTTAGCTTTCATTAAAGTCCCCGTTGACGCGGGAGCATTTGATAATGTAAAAATTTAGCTGAATCCCTTACCATTTCCTTCCGCTTGCAAGGCCCGTCTCTGCGGCTGCTAGCAATTGATCATCATCCAACGTTGACTTCAAATCTTGGCTTTTCCTTTGTTGTGTTTTATGAAAACACTCAGAAAAATGCTTTTTGTGTTTACTTCTGAGGTGGAAGCAATGACCTCAATGCGACAGTCTTCGGCATTTAATGTGACCTGAAGCCAACTTGCTTTTATGGTAAGAAATCTGGCTTTATCTCTCTAGATTTGTCAAATCTGTTTTGAAATTCTAAAGACAGTTTAATTTCAATTTGGAGTGATCAATGTCATTGTCAAATACCATCACTGCGTGCTTTACAAGTGAGTCTCGCTTAGCGATTTTTACGTTCTTTGACCAAATCTCGAAAAAATGCAGCACAGCTTATTTCATTTATTTCAAATTAAGGTCTTTGGGCAAAATATGGGCAAGATTTTTATATTGATTCTAGAATCAGAATGAATGCCGGCGAATGCATGTATGTTACTGGTTTGGATAGAATACGATAGAATTATGTAAGTTTTTTGATTTAAAAGGAAATATTACTTCTTGAGCACTTTTTTTTTAACAATGAAAAAAATTTTGGTTCAAATAAAATATTTTTGTTTTGAGAAAGTGGATCAAAATTGCTTAATGATTATGGAAAAAATAACTTTTGGCTGCTCCCACCTGATCACGCGATGCAATGGAAAAAAAACTAAACGTTGTCAACTGATGCTCGTTTCCCAGTGCAAATTTGGATGCATTTCTAATGCACAGCTCTAAAAACCGTTAAAAACATTTTGTGTTATGGGGCCAATTTTAACAATTTTGTTTATGTATGGGTTGCAATGATTTCCCTCTTAAATAAAAATTCACATTTAGTTTGACTTTGCCTCTCGCGCCATTTCAGCGGCTTCCTTTTGGGGAACTATATGTTATTTTCATCACATTTAAAACGTGCATGCTATTTAATTCATAGATAATAATTTCTGTCAAAGTTTTGGTCAAATATTTGTGCCACTTATTATTGTAAGTCCCCCATTGTTATCGGTTTTGTTGTGTTGGTCAATATCTTTATTGTTTTCTCGCTATCGCTGCCGCGTGAACGAAGTTGCTATGATGTCTTCCTTCGTGGTACTGCTCTCTATCCTCTTTGTTGACCACGTAACTGTCTAACGTAGCGTCTTTTCGGCTCTCCTTTCTATGTCTATTAGTCACGTTGCTCGACATCGCTGTGTGCTCAAATTGGCGCATCTAATCTGTTGTCGGCATTTCTGTTTCCATCTCCTTCGTTATCGTACTTGTTTCGGCAGGTCGTGTGTCCCCATATCGCCGTCGCACAGGCAAACGCCCTCTTGTTGATGTCGTGAGCAACATTTTGTTGCTGTTGTTGCTGCCCTGTCTTTTGTTACTGCATGGTCTCCTGAAATTCGTATCAGGCTTTTGGCGTAACTTTCAAGGTAACATAATAATAGAGGCGCCGCACGACCGGTGTTGTCTTTGAGGCCGTCCACGATGTATTTGATCACATCTGACTAATCCAAATCCGCCCTACTGGGCAATATTTCTCATGGCGATGAAGTACTGTAGTAGGGATTCCCCTTGGTGATCGAGGGGCTGAGGAACATCTTCATAATTTCGTAGTTGGACATTTTGGCACCAAACACTTCGGCTAGAGACGCAGCAAACGTTTGCCCAATGACGAGCAACACTGGGCGTCGCTCAATCCGTATACGCGGGCTGCTCTATCCAGCCCCGAATCCAAACATGAACTGCCAGGTGGTCGTCTCCGAAAAACAAAGGTATCCCGATGCTCTCCCACATCCTTCAAATCGAAATGGGTTCCTTGCTCCACAGCTGCCGCCTTTTCTGCTCGGTCATTTTTAATTTTCGCCTCCGCAAGGCTCGCAGGGCGTCATAAATTGCAAGCTCACTTGTGATCGAAGCTAGTTCCTCCTCATAATCCAACTGGGCACCAGACACCAACGGAACGCCTCCTTCGCCTGCACCGTCGTCTGCTCCATAAGTGATTGTGACGAAGCCGCACGCTGCCCACCACTCGCCTGAATAGAGTCTTCACACTGAGACTCTCCTTCTACGATCTCTCCATCACCTGGGGCTGACACAGTGTTACTGCTCTCCGCCATGATAGCCTTGGCTAATGTACGCAGTTGGTATATGGACGCTTCGGTTCCAACAGGCACTCCGTGATTCGCCAACAGTTTCCAGCAGCCTATCTTCGTTTATTAATTAGGTCGGCGTATTGCATGAAATATTGAGTTTTTGGGCAAACCCCACACCTGATTTGGTAATCACGGGTCTTAATAAAACATTTCCTCTTGATGGGTGCAATATTTTTGTGATTTTATTGCATTTTCTTTCTTCAGGCGTCGCTTGGTGGCCACGCCAGCCATTAGTGGACCTTCGAGGGCATCTTAAAGAAATACCTTAAGAACTAGTTCCTTCTTATTATTAGGCGCTTATAACTACCTCACGGGCTTAAGTGTTTACGAGCTGCATACTTTCTTTTGGGCATTCCGTTTTCGTGACTCGCTTATTTTCAGGCTATTTTCTTTAGGTATTAACTCCTCCCGCTTTTCGACTTCTTTTTCATCTGACTCGCTGTCTCAGCTTCTGTGGTTTTTTTCCTTTTTCCCGCAATTTACAGGTAACTGGATATACAAATTATAATCTGATAGGGACCTTCTTACCTGGGTTTAATTTTTGCAGCGAATCCTTCCGATGCCTTGGAGACATGGTGCGTTTTGGCGTCTACCTCGTGCCTACCAGTGGTTTTCAAGCGCGTCTTCTCAGGTTATAATGACGAGCCTGATCCTGTGCCGCCTTCTCCATATTTCTCCATGCCACCTCGAAGATCTCCGTTAACTTCTTCGCGTTAGCTCCACCCCTTTTGTGTGTGTCCTGTCCCGAAATTGTTGTTGTCGTACAAGGCATTAGACAACCGCGGTTCACTTCCTTTGTACGAGAAGCACCGGTGTATCTTGTTGATTTCGCCACACTGGAATTGACTGCTAAAGTGAGTTCCGGTAGCCGCTTATCTCCACCTTCTCTGATCGGAGCCTGCAAACTGAGCTATCGAGAGTCTTGACCCGTCCTGCTTGCTCGCTCCGTTGGCTTCTCTTGAGGATATATGGCGCTGTAAATAGAGGTGAGATACCCCCATCTCTTCAAGAATCGATTAAACGCCTTACTCGTGAACTGTGCTCCATTCTTCGTTAATTAGCACCTTTGGTGGTACTCCGAACCGCGCCAAGATTCGTTCCCTGAACGCTTTCTGCGAGCCACCGCCGTTGCTGTTCTTAGTGCACACTAGTTCTCTCCATTTCGGAAAATGATCGATCAGTACTAGTAACACCGAGTTCCTATGCTTCGATCGATGCAAGGGCCCTACGAAATCTGCACAAACCGTTGCTCACGACTCTTTGGGGATCTTGCGTCAGCATCTTCCCAGTCGCTTGCAATTGGTGCGATTTGTATTTCTGGCATCCTTCGCATCCCCCGACATACTTGCAAATGTCTCTTTGCATTCCGGGCCAATAAAAATACCTTCTGCTCTTGTTCTACAGCTACTTCTTCATGTCCCGCTCGATGAGGTATATGTCTATACAAATTTCCCGACTCTTTAAACAATCAGGAAATTTTTTGCGGATTCTATTGAATCTTCTCCTCCATTCTCTGGAATCCACCCCGATCCTCTCACCTCCATCACGGCTTACATTAGTTTTTCGCACTTTTCGGCCTCCAATGGTTGCCGTGAGAGTACATCGGCTTCCATTGATTTCCCTTCCTGTAGACAACCCTCAAAGTCGATATTGCTGCAAAATTCTAATGCCCATCGGGCAACCAAAAAAAAAGAATTCGGCCATTTTAGTCCGTTATGACCTTAAAACGGTACCCCTCTATGTTTTTGCCGTAGTTTACGGACTTCCCAAACTATCGCCAGGCACTCTTTCTCCGTAGCAAAGTAATTTTTGCTCTGCTGCGTTGAGAGTTCTACTGACGTTGGAGATAACTCTCTCCTTCGTCTGATGACTGAGTCAGGTAGCTCCCAAACCGTAATTACGCACATCCGTTTGTAACACGAATTCTTTCTCAAAAATGGGCACGCCAGGCTACGGGTGCAGAGACGTAAGTCTTGCTCGAGCTTCCTCGAGCACCTCCGTCTTTTCCACCGTCCACTTCCATTTGGCTCCCCTTTTTAAGTAAGACTTCAATGGATTTTGTACCGTAGACGCGAAATCCGGCCTGCAAATCGCCTGTACCATGACACTTCCCCGTTTACTGTCTTAATTCTCTGACATTTTGAGGGTGGTTTGAGCACCGCTATTGACGCCACTTGTCGGGTCCGTTTTAATACCTTCCTCAGTCACCATATGCCCCAGTACCTTAACGCTCCACTGAAAAATTCCGCACTTTTCGACATTTATTTTGAGGTTTTGCTGCCTTCAATCTGCGAATTACCTCAGCCGAATTTGCGTCTGCTCTCTTCCAGAGTCCGCCCAATCACAATGATGTCGTGAAAAATTTTTCCACGCGCGTTTCAGAACTTTCTACCTCAGGCTCATCTCTTGCTCTTTGGCTCTTTTGGCCTGTTCTCGATTTCATGAGCTGCCACCGATATTTTTCTCCTCAACCAGCATTCCTTCTGCCTCTTATTGGATCTCAGTTGTCATCCCCGCACATTCCACTTTCAAACCGGCCTTCCACTAGGAAATCCATCCCAACACCAGTTCATATGACTCTGGCAGGACCAGTTATTCCATTGCCAATTCTCTATTCTCCTGCCATCTGCTAGCCTCCTGTCTCCTTACTCGGATTATTAGCGATCCTTCCCCACGCATGTTTCTGCAACATTTCCTTGCTCACAAAACTACTGGTAGCCCCAGTGTGGGGACTGTGGCCTTATACGTAATCTTTCCGATCAGCACTGTTTTGAACAAATGCGCTCCCTCGTCCTTTAATGTTGAGGCTGTAGTTCTGACGACTCCACTCGTCCCTCGCAGGCCAGGGTCGACGATCTTTGTTTCCCGAACGCGTGCACTGTTTTCTGCCTCTTATCCGTCCCACTGCCAACAGTACTCTCTCCACCCCATATGACACCCCGCAAATGTCCACCACACATGCCCGCTCCGCCGCATGCTGGTGGGGTTTCTACCCGAATCCTTCCCGCGCGGTTGAGCAACCGCGCGCATGTCCTTGGTGCTATTGTTACACATCTAGCGACAGCGTGTTTGCCTTTTCCTGAGTTTGTCCCGGATAAGTTTGAAACCAATATGCGGGCAACCTACTGGTCTGCCAACCTGCCTCAAATTATTGCTGTCTCGCCAACTCGACAATTGATCTGCTAGCTTTGTGAACAGTTCTCAAATCAGCAAGCAGTTATTTAGCATATTTTTATTTAAGTGGATGGTTTATAACAGTGGTCGCATCAATGTCCATCTCGTACTGTATACTTTAAATTTTTCCGATAATCCCTGTTTCCTTCTGTATACTTCGTCTTCCACCCTTGTTCAATTAGTCCCTTGTTAGAAAGTACTCTGAAAGTACTCCAGAAACCTGCCCAAGTGGTCCACTGTGGTTATTTGCCACATACCACTTTACAGCTATCCCCTTTATATAGCGGCATTGTCCTAGGTAACCAATTTAAGTTTATTCCGTATGTGTCCGCGGACTAGACACAAGTAGAGAGTGGTTGCAATGAACTCCTAGTGGCTTGCCTTGTCCATCGAAACTTATTCCCACCATTCTCATGGATACTTTTTAGTGTCTCTTGGTGGTTGTTCGGCGTCTGTCCTTCCTTGTTCCGCGTGTTTTTTGGCTTCCGCGGTCACTGGAGTATGGACAACTCTTCCCGTTGAAGTCACACCCCAGAAAGCTCTAGCTGATCTTTAACGGACTGTTCCTGGCGTGAAGTCTGTGGGTGGTCGATCCTCAGACCCCTGCACTTTCTCACGTCTTTTCCATACTTTGTGCCCATTCACCCAAACTCTTAATAATGTTTTTCCACTGTTCCTCACTTCCAAGCCCAAAAATTCCTTCGCATATTTAACCAACTCCTCACGGGGTTATACCCATGCTCGTACTATATTTTATTTTATCTTCGTCCTATTCTTCAATGCCACGTTGGGCGCCAGTTGTAAACGCGAACAGCACAGCAGCTGGGCGTTTGCTCGGAGTTCTGGGGAATCTATTCAACAAATTTATATTGAAGAGTGCAAGAAACTCAAAGACAACGATTTAAATGTACTTTAGTCTATGTTTGGGTTGATGTAAATCGCAAGTATTAATAACACTTAGGCTAAGTTCACAATTCTTAGTACACTACAGTTCTTATCCACCGTTCGCCCGTTCGCGCTTGCTCCCGGACCGACTTCAGTACTCGTGCTAGTCGCTTCGACCCACCCGGACTTTCGCACTACACACTGGCTACGTTGACTTCCTTGCCCAATTACCGTCGAGTCAATCCCTTCGACTTCCCGCAAGATTCCGTCACTCTGCCTTCTCGGTTGGCGATCGCTCGCACTTGGGTTCACAGCTAATTACTGCCGCTCCGCCGCGCACTCATGCAAATCGACTGTCCCGTCTTCTGGGCAGCCGCTCCTTTATAGCTGCTCCGCAGTGCCCCCGTTCCGCTGCTTCAAGCAGGGCCTGTGTGATTCAGATTTCGCTATATCATTTCAAACGGGGCCTGCCCACCTGCCTCCTCTGCCACTCCGGCTGCTGTCTCTGTGCGGGACACTCTCGCTGCTGATGCTCCAACTAAGTGGCACTCGCTGCATGTCGTTGTAACGGGACTTCCGCTGCTTTCGTGCTGCTTAGCAACACAAATCTCGTCCACTCGCAGCCGTCGAGCATTCGATCCCGTTAGCCGCTGCTGTTCCGTTGAAGTAAGGCTTTGCCTCTCAGGCCACGACAACTTGCTCTCCAACTCTCCACCGGAGTCCTTTCTCTCGCTCTTTTCACTGAAGCTTTCCCCAATTCGTCGTGCTACCCTGTAATCACCGGCTTGTGAGGAGTTACTCTTCACACTGTAGTAGTAGTAGTAGTAGTTTTATTAAACAGTTTGACAATGGCATTTTGCCGTCAGTCATATTTACAGTATTACTTAAACCAATGTTTATTTTTATTTTCCTATTTTTAATTTATAAAAAGTTATTTTCCTGCCGATGATTCATAAGTTCTAGCATGATTTTGATTCCTGTATTTTAATGCTTCATGTGTAGCCTGCAGTGTGAACCAGTTTTGCCCGTTTAAAATTTCTATAAGTTGGTGATTGGGATAGGCTGGACTTTTGCCAGTAAACAATTCTTATCTCTCTTAGAATTGGGCACTCGGCCAGGGAGTGAAGTGTCTTCTATCGCACTGTGTGAACACCTGAATCTCAGAGACTTGAAGAGCCAGAGTCACAAAATTTAGTATGTAGACTCATATTGTTCCCTACGCAGATCCAAGTTTATTTCCAATTTTGGCCACGCCCCTCACACCCCACAATAAAAAGTATTTGAATAACTCCAACAATTTTAAAGATATCAGGCTCATATTTTGCAGTGTAGTGTATATGCCCAATATCTACAATCTCTAAAAGTTTCATAGAGATCGAATAATATATGGCAGAGTTATAAAGGTAATAAAAACGTTGCATACTTTTTGTCGCTACATTACTTTTGTTCCTAAAATTGTTGAAATGGTCACATTGATGTTAATGCTCTGTTTACTAGCAAAGGGAAGGCTATTAACACCAATTGCGCAGGTAACGGGTATGTCGAAGTCAGGCAGAATCGACTTTAACTTAAGCTCTCGTTATTCCCTGTTACATTTCTTCTTTTGAGAATTTGTCATTGCTGATTTGTACGCCAAGGAAAGAGCTTGAGTTATTTAATTGAAAGGCTCAATTTAAAAGCAAAATAATTATTACTTTAGGAGCATCTTTGAGTTTTGCTGATCCTCATTGTAAGTAAAAATAAAATTTAAAAACAAAGCAAATCAAACTATCACATATTTTTATATAAGAAGGCATCATAAATTTAGGTACGGAAAGTTTAGTAGATGTAAAATGGCAAATTTTGTGGCGTTGTTGGGTTTTAGGTTTTAAGTTTAAGGTTTTTAGGACTTAGGTTTTAGGTTTAGGTTTTAGGCTAAGCTTTAAAAGATTTTAGGATTTTGGCCGCTTTAGGGTTTGGGTTTCAGGCTTAGGTTCTAGGTTAAGGTTTTTGGGTTTTCGGACTCTAGTTTTGGATTTAAGTTTTGGTTCAGCTTTTTTGTTTATGCTTTTATAGTTTAGGCTTTATGCATTGGTTTAAGTTTTTAGGTTTTAGGGTTTAAGTTCAGGCAGTTTGTTGGACTTAGCGACCTGTTCTTAATGTTTTAAGAAATGGTTTTAGAACCTTGGCTCAAGGTCAGGCGACCTTTTCTTCCCAGGTGTTGGTTTAGGTTTAGGGAAATGTTTAGGTTTTTGGCTTAGTTAGGTTAATGTTTTGAAAAGCAGGTTAAGTTTTGGTTTAGGTTTAGGTTTAAGGTTTCAGGTTTTGTTTTGGTTTAAGTTTAGGTCTTAAAGTTTCTGGGTTCACGCCATAGGATTTAAATCTTGGGATTTAGGCTTAGGGTTCAGCTTTTAGATATTTAGTTTTCTCAGTTTTAGGTTTACGTTTTAGGCTAAGGTTTAGGTGTAGGTTTAGTTTTTACGTTTGAATTTTAGTTTTCAGTTTTGAGGTTTCAGGTTTGAAGCGAGGTTTTGAGTCCTAGGTTTTGGGTCTTAGGTTTTAGGTAGTATTACGCAATTATCGAGTAAGTGAAATGTGGAGCATATCATTGTGTGTGGCTTTACATCATGCCCGTGAGTGTTAGCCACGCTCACACCTTTTGTTTTAAGTTAGATTTTAAATAAATAAAGTTTATTAAAATTGAGTGAGCAGTACCAGGAGATATGGAGCCTTAATGTAACATTTCGGAAAATAATTTTCATACTATGAAACTCCTGCAAACCATACTAAAGCTAAAGTGCTGATGTATGCCAAAGTATACATATTATGCTACGCTGGTTTTAATCACTTTGCTGGACTTCTGGTGAATATTCCGTTTGTTTTTGGCACTTTGGGCAGTGCCTTATGGCTGGTGGTGATTGGAATGCTCATCATCCATTCTGGGGTTGCAGGAGATCCTGTTCCAGAGGTAACAACGTTAAGAACGCGTCTTTTGGATCTGGACTTCAGATTCTGGCAACAGGTGCCCTTACCCACTTTTCGGAAATGCCAACAGTCTCCCTTCAGCTTTTGACTTTGCAGTCTACTTGGAAATTCCTTGCAGCCATCTTGTCATTTCGGAATGCGCAGACTTATCCTCTGATCACATCCCTTTACTAGTGTATTTTTGTGTAGCGCTGATTACCCGACACGGTGGCTATAAGCCAGGCTTCTACCAAGGGGCTCAGATATATAAGACGATTTAGGACAAGGTTGACGTCTCGTTAATTGCTGATTGCCGTTCACTATTGTGTTGACTCCCCTGACACGATTGATACCTTAGCGAAGTAGCTTTTGTCGACAAAATCCATATTGCTGCTTTTCCTATTTAATTACGACCTTTCGTGTGCCTCCATCCTCTGGTCCAGTTCAAAGCCTGAAATTGTTGCTGGCGAGACGCAAACGCTCGTACCAGCGCATCTGGATGGGGACGCGACACCCTCTTGATCGTGCTAGATGGAAGACTGTCACTGCCCGGAACTAAGGAGTGTCCTGCGCACCACCCAAGTCAATTTTTGTGGGGGGAAAAAAAGCAGCACCATTGACTCAGACCAAAACACCATACATCGCATACATTTGAAGCCAGCGCGAAACCTAAAAGCGCAGCCTCTCCGCAGAAACGCCCTCCGTTGCAACGACACGGCGCCGGGTTCTAATGACGCTATTGCGGATACTTTGATCGTGATCTGGAGGAATAGATTCGCCATTTGATATTGCTACCCGCCACGAGAGCAGATCACCATATCGCGATTTAGTTCACCGCATTTAGTTCCACCAGCCATGCTATAAGAATCCGATTAATGAGAAGAGATCAAAGAACAGCGATAACTTGATTAAGGCCTTTCAAAAAATCCCCTGGATTCGGATGCTGTTGACAGGAAGGGTAAATCTCTTGATGAGTAATTTCACTGTTTAACGTTTTGATTGATCATTTTCCAAGCATCTGGAAAGTGTGAGTGGTCATGGTACCGAAAAAGGACAAGGACCCACATAATGTGAGCTCATCCGAGCTATTAGCCTCTCACTTACATTCTTCTGGAGTTTTGACGGACGACAACATTCATAAGGCTTTTGAAAATTGACTCTTTTGATGCACTTTGAATCCACCAGTTTATTTCGCAGCCGTCACAGTGCAGTATAGAAGGTTCACAGAGTAGTTAGTTGTATAAATTAGTGATGCTCCTGGTGTCTGTAGGCTTTGTTGACTCTTTTTGACGGACAAGAGCTTTTCTCTGTGAAGTGCGATGAAACACGATCGCGTTCCACCTATTCGATTTTGGTGTACCGCAAAGAATTTGATTCTTTTGACGGCTTGTACACAAGTATTGCATACTGCTTTGATCTTCCATATGTGATATCAGGATCACTTACCCACCTATACCGATGACACTATCTATTTGACTTCAAAGCAACAGTCGCAGATCTGCTACTTGAAAAGCTCTCAGGAATTTCTCGACGATTTGAATGTTGAGTTTTCTGATGGAATATACAGTGGGGAGCAAAGTGATTCCACGATCCAACATTTTCATGTTGGAGCGCGCATAAAAAACCAAAAAACGAATAGAAATAAATGACAAAAACTTTTTTCTTGAATATTTAGTTTATTTGCTTAGTAACAATTCGGCGCAGATAATAAAAGTAAACAAAATAAGCGAGTAGCTTTTTTAGTTATAATTCAAAAACCAAAAAACGGCATGTACTCAGTTTTGCCCTCTTTAATGAAAAATAAAGAAAATGATTATTAATATTTTGTCCAGAGACCCTTATTTTCTATGACATTTTTTTATGTACGTGTTTGGCAGTGCTCTCAACCAATTTTTCAACTCTTCCTTTCGGAATATTATTCCACTCAGTTCAACACTTTAAGATCTGTGTTCATGAGTTGGATGGGCTGATTATTACTGCCGAGCCGTCGCTTCACAATTGACCATAGGTTTTCAATTGGATTGAGGTCAGGACTTTTGCGCTGGGCGCCACTCCATCAAACTTAAAATTTTGGTTTGCAAGCCATTCTTTAACACCCAATTTTCGCAGTGTTGCTTTGAGTTCCACCCATCTTGCTGAAAAGTGATTTCATGCTCTTAATTTTCTTACTAGATTAGAAGGTATGGGGAAGATGGTTACCAAAATACTTAAATCTTCCTTTCGCATAAATAAGTAATTTATGCAAAGGTCCAACGTTCAAAAAAGTGGAAACACCCCCAAGCCATAATGTTGCCTCTCCATGTTTTACCGTTTGCTTCACATGATGCTTTGAAGCTTGTCACCGGGTCTACGCCAACGGTACTCGCTTTCCAACATCGATTGAAAACGATTGAACTTGGATTCGTCCGCGACCAGATAACACGTTCCAACCTTCCAATTGTCCAGGATTTCTATGTGCCTTTTGCGAATTCAAGCCGAGCCTTAGCGAATTTTCTCCGGGCCATCAGCTTCGGTTTGTTTTTTACTGGGAGCAGCAACCAGTCTAGCGCTCTTCTGGCTGTCCATCGACTTACGCCCTTTATTTATTTCCTTAGAAGCCTCTGCTGGCGTTAAGAGCTTATCTTTCCTCATTTTGGACATCATAATTCAGCGTCAGAGTCTGTTAGGAGGCGACGGCGACGCCATTCAACACGTTTTCCGGCACAACATTTTCTTGTCTTTTTCAACCTTGACTACCACTGATTGACTAATTTGCAACTTCTCGGCAATAGTGCGTACATCGGGCAACCACTTTTAGTCAGGAAACAACCATATTTTCTTTATCTGTAGACAAACTTCGCTGTTTTCAGCAAGTTGGAGACTAATTTCCGTTAAGCAAATCAACTATGAAAACGTGGAAAAGAGTAATTCTCTGAATTATGATGACAACGAAATAATGGATAAAGTAATACATGAACAGTAGTAGCCAGGTCAATTGCTGATAAAGAAATAAGAACAACAAAAATATTGCGAACATCACGCAGATGGGTAAAACGTGCAATGCCGTTTTACACCCGGTTTTGAATTATAACTGTGCCAATGCTTATTTTACTATTTTGTTATCTACGCCTAATTGTTACAAACAAACTAAATATTCAAGAAAAAAGCTTTTGTCATTTACTTCATTCGTTTATTTTTATGCGGCTCAAACATGAAGATGTTGATCGTGGAATCACTTTTGCTCCCACTGTAAGGTGTTAATGTGCAAAAGACGCAGCATGCTACGTTTACACTTCGAAGGGCAACACTTCTCGACTCACTTTGGACGGGCTCAATTGCCCATAACAACAGTCAGGCTTTTTTGAGAACATCGTCTTCCCTACTCTTAACTGGAGTATTACATGTTGAGGAACGGCCTGCACCACCAGCATTAAGAGAGTTGAGGTTTGTGAAAGTAAGGCTTTTCGACACATTTTAAGCGCGCACCGTTATGTATCTATTACCACCATATTCCGGGACTTGGGCATTCCCACTTAATGCGAAACCATTAAGAAATGTACAAATCGATACAGGGAGCGGTTAATTTCTCACAATTCTAACAAGGCCTATTCGTCGGCGTAGGCTGAACAGAATCCACCCAGCGGATTTGTGGATATTTGGACGAGCAACTCAAGATCGCCTTGTTTAATTTGATTTATTACTGAATTCTTTCAGCATGAAAGCGTTCAAATGAACGAAGCATGCTTCAATAAAAACTATTTAAAAAAGCTGGTTTTTAAAACTAGAACTCACTCGGACAAAGTCTAAGGCATTTTTTTACAATTAAGAATTTTCCACACCTTGTGTTACCTTTTAGTGCACCTGAAATTCACAAAAAATTAATGTACGGTACCACATTTTTGTCAAACTTAGTTGTTTAGTTGGTTTCACAACTTTGCAAAGTTTCAAGCTAATCGGACATCATTTAGGTAAAGCTCCCATGGAAATTCACTTTCTTTTCATAGAAAAATTGCTTTTACGGTAAATATTTTGAAAATAGTTTTATATATTTGAGTTTGTTAGGCTAAAATTTATTTCTTAGTTGTTTCCATACTTATAGTAAGTTTCAAGTCAAATCGGACATAGTTTAGGTCTAATTCTTATACCAAATCAGTACTTTTTTTACCATATTTTATAGAAAAATTCGCTGTTTTTTTTTTAAATCTAAATTTCATATAATTAATAAGCTTCTAAAATATCTGAAAGATACATGTCGGTCATTTCCTAACCAATAGATTCTCTGCTTCCTTATCCATGTCAACTGAATCCAATTTTCACGTATACCGTTTACTGGAAACAAATGGATCAGATGAAGATAAAAGCAAATGAAAAAAGATCTTCGGTCGTGGCACTTCTCCGAAATGTTCCCTATAATATCTATAATCTTTATTTCTTTTTCCTGTGCTTCTTCAGACGGCTCCCTCTGTGGAAATATATTATATTCAATAATAACCTTGCCGTGACACAAAATCTTGTAAACTGTTGGGTACATGTTTCTCCAAGGATATTTCTCATTGTACAGTTTAGCAGTTCGCAAAGCAAATTTTTTCATATTTCTTTCCATCAATAGCCTTAGAGCAAGAAAGAACTTGTAATAAAATTTTAAATCTTTTAATGAGCTCTAAATCAATTCTTGTAATTTCGCTGGCCAACTGTGGATTAGAAAAAAAACGATGAGCGGTGTTACCATCATTGGTATTGCCCTCACCTATTTTCGGGTGATATAGCGCGATATCTTTATAAGAGTCTTGGACATGCTTTTCTTTAAGATTCTTTTTTTTTCTCTTCATTGCGGATTGTGCCAGAATCTCCAAACCCTGAGTATGTGTTCCATAAATCTTATCCTAGTATGAAGAGGAGATATTCCCAATTCGTAAGCTTTGCAGGTGTCAATAGTTGCCAACGGTTTTTGGCTTAGTTTGCTTAATGTCTGATGGCAAATTATGCAGGAAGACGTTGGCTTTGTGTCAGTCAGTACTTGTGCGACTTTTCCTTCTATCATTGTCAATTGAAGATTATAAGAAATTATGATGCTCTGTCCATTAAATTGTATTAGGTGTGGGCAAAGTTTTTCAATTTGCAATTTTATAGCATAGACTTCTCTCTTAACCACCTCTGCAGTCTCCTTTTCGAACAAGAATATAACTGGTCTACAGTATTTTGTGGACGAAGGAGTACTATTTTTCCAAACATCTATTACAGAATTAGTACTTGTAGATGGCTCGTCATCATTCAATTTTTTCACAAGAGAAATCAGAAACATTGCTGAATCGGAAATATTTTCACCCAATGTCTGTTTATAGTGTTTTTGGCACGATGAACCATCGCAACCCCATTTTCAATATTAAGTTACTTTAAAATCGGCATAGCAAGATATGGCTCGCTTGTCCAAGGATAGAATAAGTCTGTCTGCTGTGTGATCTAGCAGAGACTGAAGTTCAACCTCAGCTGAACTTGGTGAAACTACTATAGATTCCTTTGGGGGATAGCATGATTTTTTGACTGCCAACAGTTCATTATAAGGTGTGTACTTTTCTCTAAAGCCAGAGCCAATGCTTCTTTTGGTGAATAGATCTTTGGATTTTCAGGAGTAGGAATACTAAGCAATACTCTTTCTGTCTGGTAAGGACTAGCAAGGAGTACTTTTTCCACAACTCCTGCCTTCTGAAAATATCCGGCAGACCTAACATTATGGAAAATGGCGTCATAAATGTTTCGTTCTCCAATAGTTTCATTAAGATCGTTAAGTCTTCGTCGACGCGTACGGTAACTGATTTCTTCCATGTTAATGTCTTCTTTGGGTCGACCTACATTTGCCAGTTTCGTATTGCTACATTTAAAAACCTGGATTTCTCGATTTCACCACGCAATATTTCGGACTAGAAATCTTTCTTTAAAACTATGAACAATCCTTAAACGTTTTTTTAAATTTATTAAAAATTACGCAATCTTTGCATGCAAGTCTGACCCCTTGTCAATGGGAGTCCTGGGAAATATTGATCCTACATAATCAAACACTTTTTCTTCATTCATGCTATTAAAAAATACAATAGCCAAATCCCTATGTGATATACTCGACATACATGGTTAGGTTAGGTTAGGTTGCGATGGCTGAGAGCCACAAGTCGCTCTCCCACTTAGGCCACGTGGGCCCGTTGGGATGCCTGTTAAACCCTAGGGTTGTGTTCGGTACTGAACCATTGTGTGGACAGAATGTAATTAATTAGAGCTGGGATCTCTATGTCGGATGTCTCCGATAGGTTGAGTAGGAGGGGTTGACCAAGAAACCTAAGTCTCCTCCTACTTAAAGCGGGGCAATGACACAGAAGGTGCTGTACCGTTTAATCCTCTTCTTCAAATCTGCAACTTCTACAGAAATCAAAGTGTTGTACGCCTAGGCGTGCTGCGTGCCTGCCTATAAGACAGTGACCCCTCAGGGCCCCTACTAGAAGTGATATGTGTTCCCTTCTGTACCGTAAAAGTGTATTGGTACGTTTAATATTGAATGCTGGCCACGTGTCTCGCTACCGCACAGGAGGAAAGGTTTTTCCACCGGTCCGTGGCGAGGCGCAGGTAGCCATAGAAATCCCTATCGTGCTCCTCTCTGAAAGGAGCTCGGTGGTTGTGCCTAGTCTGGCCAGTGTGTCCGCAGACTCGTTTCCATATATGTTCCGGTGTCCAGGCACCCATATTAGGTGAATACTGAAGTGACGGCCAATCTCATTCAGGGATAGGCGGCATTCAGTTAGCGTTTTAGCATTATTTGTGTAAGAGTCAAGAGCTTTAAGGGCTGCTTGACTGTCCGAGTATATAAATACGTTTCCTTCTTTTATCGTGAGTGTGCTAAGGTAAGTGGCAGCTTCCTGGATGGCTACCACCTCCGCTTGGTACACATTACAGTGATCAGGGAGACGGAAAGATAGATTAAGGTCTAGGTTGGGTGAGAAAACACCCACACCTACTTTTTCATCGAGCTTAGAACCATCCGTGTAGATATTGATGGCGTTGGCTCTGCTGTGGGGAAGGCTGTCCCACTCGTTGCGGCTTGGGATATAGACGTCGTATAATTTGTCGAACGTCGTTTGAGGTACACAATAGTCTGTATTAAACGGTTATTGGTTATTGAGTATAGTAGAGTGCCCCGAATTACCCCTGCTCCAGGTATCGGATTCTCGAAGTGTTAAGGCTGTTATGGCAGCCATCTGTCTCGCTACTAGGTCTAGTGGTACGAGATGAAATATAGTGTTAAGCGCTTCCGTGGGTGTTGTTCGGAGTGCGCCGCTCATGCATATTTCAGCGCTTCTCTGCCTTTTGTTCATGTTATTCAGGACAAATTGTTTCCCGAGTGCTGGCCACCAAACTAGTGATCCATACAGTAGTATAGGGCGTACTACAGCTGTGTAAAGCCAGTGTACTATAATCGGGGAGAAACCCCATTTTCGGCCTATAGCCTTTTTGCATGAGAAAAGAGCAATGGTTGCCTTTCTTATGCAGTCATTTATGTTGTATGTCATTCCAGAGAAGTTTCCTGTCCAGAATGACTCCCAAGTATTTGGCATTGTCACCAAACGCAAGGCTGACTCCATTGATCCTGGGAGGGACAAGGTTTGGAATTTTGTACTTCCTGGTGAAGAGTACAAGTTCAGTTTTGGCTGGGTTCACGCCCAGTCCACAAGATGTCGTCCACTGAGCTAGTGTTGCCAGTGCTGTCTGCATAAGGTCACACAGAGTCTGTGGGAATAAACCACATTTAAAAATTGCAATATCATCCGCGTAGGCCACCACCACGTGTCCCTCCGCCTCCATGAGCCGTAGCAGTTGGTTAACTGTCACGATCCATAGAAGCGGAGAGAGAACACCTCCTTGCGGAGTGCCCCTGCTTACAAATCTGTGAGCCGTAACGCCTCCAAGTTGTGAGTACACCGACCTGCTGGTTAGCAGTTGGTCAATGAATCCAATTAGAGGCATATCCGCTCCCACATTTGCCAAGGCAGAGGTGATGGCATTTGGTTGGACGTTATTGAAGGCACCCTCTATGTCGAGAAATGCTACTAGAGAGAATTCCCCCACTTCAAGAGATTTTTCAATCTTTGAGACCAGGGAATGCAGGGCGGTTTCAGTAGACCGTCCCTTGCTGTAAGCATGTTGCGAGTGTACTAAGTAAGAGGGGTTTATAGTTTGCCTAAGATAAGCGTCTATAAGTCTTTCAAGGGTTTTAAGGAGAAACGAAGATAGACTGATTGGCCTATAGTCGTTTGGTTTAATATGTGAGGGTTTGCCAGCCTTCGGTATGAAGACCACTTTGGTTTCTCTCCATCTAGTGGGAATGTAGTTGAACTTTAGACAGCTTACAAAGATTATGTGAAGCCAGTTCATTGTATGCCCAATGGTATGTTGTTATTGGGCAGAAAATACGCTATCAGGACCTGGCGACTTAAATGGTTCAAACGAGTCGATTGCCCATTTAATTCTGGTCGCTGTAACAATATTAGTATTGTATTGTAAAGGCAAGTCGGTTGACCTAGCCCTTGATGAAGAGTTTATAGAGCAATCAGGAAAGTGAGTGCTCAAAAGAAGGTCTAGAGACTCCTCGCTGGAGTTGG
This sequence comes from Lordiphosa collinella, assembly GCA_018904265.1. Lineage (NCBI taxonomy): Eukaryota > Metazoa > Arthropoda > Insecta > Diptera > Drosophilidae > Lordiphosa > Lordiphosa collinella. The sequence goes on along the minus strand of JAEIFV010000708.1, from coordinate 73,961 downwards.
TCCAGGTCCCATCTGCTTTTTGTATTAACCCTGGCGAGCTTGGTGAGCTAGCCAGAATCTTTCTAAGACGAGAAGCATTAGAGGTTGCTTCTATATTACTACAGAAATGGGCCGCCTAATAGATTTTTGTAAATGCTAAGTTTTTGTTTATAAAACTCCCAAGCGGTTGTTTGATCGTTATGTTTGGCTATGTTAAAAGTATGCCTACTTTCTTTTCTGAGTTTTTCCAGCTCAGCAGGCCACCACGGGGGTTTGAAGGTGGATTTTATTTTTTTAGGGGGACAGGCCCTATCGAACGAGTCTTCGAACGCCGTGGTAAGCGTTTCAACGAGCTCGTCTATCTGTTTCCCCGAACTTGGTGTAAATGGTGGGGATGTTTCAAGCTTACGAACCAGAAGTTTATTGTGTACCTCCCAGTTGGTTTTTTTTTGGGTTCTGAATCCTATTGGGTGAAGGACTTTTATTTGTAAGTACAAACTCTATGTATCGATGGTCAGAGAACGAGTGCTCTGCTAGCACCTTCCATGATACCAAAGAGATCATAGAGGTCATAGAGGTTGTCAGAGATGAGGGTGACGTCTAAGACCTCTCTCCTGTTTTTGTTTACAGAAGGTAATTGTAGAGTGACTCACCTCGCTCGTTTATGTCTGTGCTACCCCATAGTGTGTGGTGTGCATTGGCATCGCCTCCTAGTATGGGGCTGTTGTTGTTGTTGCTGCTTCCAACAAGGTCTTGGAAAATCTTTGGTGTTGGTGGGCTCTCGCTGTCATGAGCCAGATAATATGAGGCCAGCCTGATAGTCGAACCCCTCAGTTCCAGGCTGACCGTTGTGATGTCTCCATCACTAAAGTGAGGAAGTAAAAGTGTGTTTAAATGTATTTTGGTTAAAATACATGTTCGGATTTTTCCCTTACCTTTGGTGAAGAATAGGTTGTATTTGGGCCGTTTATTCTGTCACCAGAAATCCACGGCTCTTGGACAAGTATTATACGAGGTGTGTTCAAAAAGTATCGCGAATTTTAAATTTTCGCGGGCTACGTATATTCGAGTTTCGATTTTTTTGTGGCGTTATGTTGGTACTCATGTCTCTCACTTATGCCGACAAGCTCGGCCATTTTGAATGTTCACTTAATTGTTGACAGCTGCTTTGCTTGCACGTGTTTTGGATCCTCTTCGATTTTTACCTATTCAAAAAAATGGATCAAAGAACCTGTACCAAATTTTGTGTGAAAAACGAAATTAAGTGCGCGGATGCATTCCGAATGTTGACTGTGGCATACGGAGAAGCTACCTTGGACCGAAGCAACGTTTATCGGTGGTACAAAATGTTCTCAGAAGGCCGAGAAGATGTGCACTTCAACAACAGACAAAAAAATTAATGAAGTGGAGAAAATGGTATTGGCCAATCGTCGAATCACCGTTAGAGAAGTTGCTGAGGACCTAAACATATCGATTGGCTCGTGCCATTCGATTTTTATCAATGATTTGGGCATGAGACGGGTCGCCGCGAAATTCGTACCAAAATTGCTCAATTGCGACCAAAAATCGCATGAACATTGCTAATGAGATCTTAAACTCTGTCCGGACGACCCAAACTTGCTCCAGAGGGTCATAACTGGTGACGAATCGTGGGTTTAAGGTTATGACGTGGAAACCAAAGCTCAATCATCTCAATGGAAGCTGCCGCACGAACCAAGACCGAAAAAAGCGCGCCAAGTTCGGTCGAATGTGAAAGTTTTGCTGACAGTTTTCTTCGATTGCAGGGGCGTGGTGCATCATGAGTTCTTGCCACAGGGAAGAACGGTCAATAAGGAATATTACCTGCAAGTTATGCGCAATTTGCGCGAAGCAATCCGCCAGAAACGCCCGGATTTGTGGAAGAACAAAAATTGGCTTTTGCACCACGATAACGCCCCTGCTCACACATCGTTGCTTGTGCGCGACTTTTTGGCCAAAAACAACACACTAATGATGCCGCAGCCACCGTATTCCCCAGATCTGGCCCCCTGTGACTTTTTCTTGTTCCCTAAACTGAAGAGGCCCATGAAAGGACGACGTTACGCTACGCTTGACGAGATAAAGACGGCATCGAAGGAGGAGCTGAACAAGATAAAAAAAAATGATTTTTTGAAGTGCTTCGAAGATTGGAAAAACCGTTTGCACAAGTGTATAATATCTCATGGGGATTACTTTGAAGGGGACAAAATAGATATTCATGAATAAATAAATAATTTTTGAAAAAACACAAAATTCGCGATACTTTTTGAACACACCTCGTATCTACTTCGCCTGAGGATAGGTGAAGTAGAAGTGCAGCGGTTGCTGCTTTAGAGTGATGCAGGTTTATCTGAATAATCTGCATCATTTTGTGTGAGTTTCTCCTCCGTCAGTGTGTCGTCAGGATCCTCCGGTTGGAGAAGTTCCTGTTCTGTGTACAGACGGCCGAAAGATGGTCCATAGTCGGAACCCGAAGAGATGTAGCCACAGCGCTCCTCTCGTGGAGGGGTACGCTCTGTATCCATCTCTTCATCGCTTTGTTCTTCTTCTGCAACGCTTGCTATGAGGTCAGCAAGCGCTGTGTTGTCTGTCTTGTAGACCTTCATGTACACCCGCTGAAACCCATAGTTTAGGGTTCCATTGCACTTGGTTAAGTACTCTGCGGATTCTTAATCAATTTGGAAAGTGACCAGAGTGGTTGCTCGGGTTGAGCGCTCGACTTTGATCACCCTCCAATTGTTGGTGGGAGCGCTTGGGTTAAGCCTTCTCACCAGCATTAAAATTTTTTCAGGTTCCGCTGGGTAAACGGGTAACCACACTCGGGCTCTTGGGCAGAAAGGTATGTCCTTGGCATCGACAACCTTCAACCTCGCACCTGGATACACTTCGCCAACCTTGTCGATGGCGGCTTTGTAGAGATCAGCCGACTTTTCGTCCCCAGTCGACATACATGCTTAATATTGTTTTGCTCTCACTTTAAATTTTGTTCTTTTCTTAGCTAGTATTGCCGACCAGGTTTGCCGGTCTCCTCCTTGCAATCAAAACTATAAGCCGTTGGGGCCATGAGAGAAAAAGAGATAGCGCATGTAATTTCCTGCTAACCTACAAACATACATGCGAACGCCTTAGACATGCGTGCTCAGTAAAACCTTGACTTTTTTCACAAAAATCACTTTTTCTCGAGTTGGGTGTCATTCGGTGTCTGCTAATGATATGCTCCTAAAAGGGGACACTTTAGACCAGGGGTGGGCACAATTTTTTATTTAGGGAGCAGTCCAACAACAACAATAACAACCTCTATTACGGATGCTCGAATCCACCAGCCAGCCAGACACTCCATATATTTGTTTTTGCAGTCGCGCACTCGTCTGACGCCAGACTGCGATGCGCAATAAGTTTGTTGTTGTTTTCGTTTCGAAGCTGTCTGTCTTGTGTGCGTGACGAGGCAATTCTTAATACGTTTGCGTGGCGCCAGCTGCCGAAAAATAGCTCCCTGGAGCAATGGGAGCAGAAAGAGCAAGGCCGTGCCCACCGATGCTTTAAACTGTAAAACGAAGCAATTAAATCTTTGAAGTCTTTTGAAGACAACTTTTGGTAGCCTCCGAAAGTCTTAAAACAGGTTTAAAACCTTGACTTTTTTCACACAACATCAATTTTTTTCGAGTTGGGTGGCATTCGGTGTCTGCTAATGATATGTTCCTAAAAGGGGACACTTTAGACTGTAAAATGAAGCAATCAAAACTTTGAAGACTTTTGAAGACTCCAAAAGTCTTAAGGCAGGTGTACCTGTGCCAAAAGCAATTGTATATAAATCACCTATTGGATTTTTTGGTGTTATATATTTCTTAAAAAAATATAATAGATTAATCTAACAAAATTTTAAGAACTTAAAAATGTTACCTACACCCGAAGATATGATAAGTCAAATTACACTAAAAACACAGTTCAACCAATATTGGGTCCATGCGGGCCGGGGAATTTAATTGATACCGTTCGATGGAGTTTATCAAGCTGAACAGTTTTCAGAATTTCTCTAGCACGTCAAGTTTTTGAGAAATCAATGGTCAAAGTTGTTAATGTTTAAGACGTATTTATTTATGACACTAGCACCGTAGAACTATTTTTTTTACAGCTTACTGTTACTTCTTAAAGCTAACTTGTACTGTAGGGAATATTCATATAAATTGTACAATATTATTTGACTTTAGGGTGTGTTTAAAATGTTGTGCTTTTCTTATAGTAGAGATTTTAGCTTAAGACTAACTGCAAAAAACTTGGGTTATACAATTTAGCAGGTAAGTGTTTTAGGTTTGTCTAGCCGGTAAGTCTCTGTACAGAGTAAGTTTTGTTTTCAGTCTTGAAATGCTTAATAAGTGAAAATATTATGGGAGCATCTTCGCTAGAACCTTCTATTGGCAAGGTCAGTTGGTTGGACCCTTAGGAGCCTTCTCCTTGCCCTGATCCCGTTTATCCTCCGCCTTTGAGGAGACGTCTGACAAGGTGTGGAATGAGAGTCTAGGTTCCGCACAGCCTGGCTGTTGATGATGTCGTCAACCATTGGGACGCCACATTCTTTCTCGATGTCTCGAGTGCGAATAAACCACTCAGCTCCAGTGATTCGTCTCAGGATTTTGGCCTGAATGACCCTGATTTTGTTCGGGTGTGTTTTCGAGGCGATGCCATACACCTGGACGCCATACCTCCATATTGGTGCTAGGATGACCTTGTCAATAAGGATCTTGTTCCTAAGCGAGAGTTTATTATTAGCGTTGAGTAGCCAACTCATTCTCTTCGCCTTGCTGTGAAGCTTGCCTGCTACTTCGGCGGCATGCTGCTTGAAGGTTAGCCTCTTGTCCAGGGTCACTCCCAGACACTAATGGGCCGGTTTGTGTGGAAGCACCTCCCCATGTAGAAAGACTCCGGGGCAACTGTCTCTTCTGAGTGTGTGCGTGACGCTAACACACTTCTCAGGGTTGATAGATATATTCCAGCGACAGGCCCAGCTCTCAAACCTCTTGAGGTATTCTTGTAACGCGTCTGTTGCCGAATAGACGAATCTGTCACGTGCCATGATTGCCGTGTCATCGGCAAAGGTATCAGGAGGTCCTGCGGTTCCTCTATGGGTATGTCCAGAGCAGTAGGCATATCTGCTGTGCACATGCTGTACAGGGTTGGCCCCAGAACGCTACCTTGAGGTACTCCTGCTCGAATCCTCTTCTTCTGGGATGCAAGGCATTAGTTAGGAAGGAATGATCTGACCATTAAGAAGTGCTGAGGATTGAGCGTTCTCTTGAGTTTGGCTAGTAAGCCATCATGCCAGACACGGTCAAATGCCTGTTGGATATCCAAGTGCGCTGCCACAACGTACTCCTTGGCGTGGAATCCTTCCAGGACGAAATTGACCACTCTGTGTAGCTGTTCTGGGGTTCCGTGTTCCATTCGAAAGCCGAACTGGAATTTAGGGATCCTCCTTTGGACTGCAGGGGTCTCCAAAATCCTTCTCAATAAGCATCTTTCTAACAGCGAGTCCAGTTCATCTGGGGGCTTCCCAGGTTTGCGATATGCACTGGGACAATAGCTGAGGCGTTGGGCTGCATTGAATATGAGCAACAGAAACAATTCCGCCTTGTGAGGGAGAAGCTTTATTGTTCTGTTGTCCACTTCGTCTTCTCCAGGAGCCTTGTTGCTTTTGAGCGAGACAATTTCACTTTTCAACTCTTCATATGTGATAGGATTGACTGGCAGCTCCATTTGTAGAGGGACGTCTAGTGTGTCCTGAACCAATTGCAGCCTATTGGTCGAAGCAGTGCTAAAAGGCTGGAACCTTTCCTATAGGTTGCAGACAACGGCTTCAGCTCGCTCCTGTGGGTGTTTAGCCCATGTTCCATCAGGTTTCCTGACCGGAAATTTCGGCTGCACCTGCCTGTTTTACCTCGTAGTGAGCCTCCGGAGAGCGAACTTGGAGTCCTCATTCGGGGTGGCATCCTCAAGGAGCTTGTCTGTCGCCTCTTTCTTGATTGTGGCCAGAACTTTCCTTACCCGATTTGCAATCCTCCTGTATATTCTGTCAATCGAAGGGTCATTGGTTCTCGTGTACTCCCCCCTTTAGGAGCTTTTTCAGTGCTATTAGGCCCTCTGCCGCCCGGGTCAGTACGAAACTTCTACGAGTTGTGTGTGTAGGAAGTGGGTTTGCTGGAGCAGCGTTGGTGGCAGCAGTTCTGATTTTGCTCATAAATGAGTCAATGGCTTCATCAACGTCTTCAGTGGACAGGATCTCCATGTTTAGGTAGAGGGAGTCACTCAACTCGTCCTGAAACCTGCGTAAGTCAGCCCCAGGGAGATTGATTCTTTTTTTGCATGGAGTAGTTTGGGGACTCGGCACATAGTTGCCAGGATGGGGAGATGGTCAGACGACAGGTCATACTCCTCGTGCACTGTTAGGAGATGGGTCTTCCAGTGCACTATAGGTCAAATGGCAGCTTTTGCTGTGCAAAAGTGATAAGAATGAATGTGCCTTCTTAAATTTGTTGTTGTTGTTTTTGAATTGAAATTACTTCCAAAAAAAGACACGTGAATTTTATTTATGCTAAATATTAAGTACCGTTACACAGCTGTGCGACAAAGTCAACCAATGCAAATTGTTATACAAATGTGCTTGCAAGTTCAGTAGTGTTTGGTAAACTTCAAGCTAGTGTTTCTCGAATTGTGTTAGCAATAATTGATTTGTGTAAAATGGAAAATAAATATTCAAGTAAGTAGAAAAAATTTTAATTATTAGGCTGTTTATATATGTCGCTATACTTTTAAATAACTTATTACTCTACATAACCTTAAAACGGTACAATTAATCTCTAAATTTGACTTTCTGTAAGCTGTGTAAAATTTTGACCCCATTTGACCTCTTTCAAATTTTAAAAGTAGATTAAATAATAGCTTATGTGTCATTTGCAATTTATTTCTTTAGGTTACCTCGGTATAAAAAAAGGAGATTTGTTTGAAATATGGCAAAAAGAATGCCCAAAAAAAGGACAATTTGATGCCGTTTGGAAACACGTTGCTGTCAAAATTAAAGACCGTATAATGTCGGATGAAGTGGAAAAACAAAATAAGGAAGCATTACGTTTTTCTTGCGTAAAATTAGCTCAAAAGTAGAACAAATGTCACAGAAGGAAAGATATCTTCAAGAAAGAAAATCATGCGTGGCTAAATTCAGAATTGAAGATTGTGATAAATGGAACTTCAAAAAAAGCAACTCCAATTGTTGGTCGTCCACGTCTGCCATTCAGCGCAAAGTCAGAATTTGGAAAAAGAAAAGAAGCCGCAGACCTTTCAAATGAGAAATACTAAGAGATACTAGAGATACTAATGTTCTCGTTCGTGCAGCAGCAACATCAGCTCGGAAACAAGGTGATTCCGATCTAGCTGCAGTCCTTAAAGAGAGTATGAAAAGCCCAACAAGGCCAGCAGAAATTCGTAAAATGTGTACACAAGATTCCCAAAAGCCAATTCCACTTTCTGCGGATGAGGCTTTAGCTTTTCTTCTTGAAAATAATTTTACGAAGTGCAGTACAATGCAATACGACAAGAAAACAAATTAAGAAACTGCGATATATATCCGCACTATAGCAATATTATTGCCTCAAAATTGAAATGTCGACCTCAGGGTATCGAAGCAAATGAGACCCTTGCCAAAGTTTCGTGGCAATCTATTTTACAGCACACGGCAGAAAGAATCGTTGAGATGCAAAAAGAAGTTTTTCAAGCTGTAATGGAAGAGAAAAGGACAGATATATTAAGCTCCGAATTAATATTAAGCTATGGATTTGATAGCAGCACTGGTCAAGCTCAATTTAAGCAAAAATTTAATGAGCCCAGTTCGTCAAATAGCTTCGATGCTTCCCTCTTAGCTACTACAGTTATTCCCTTAAGATTACTACTTTTTTCGGGAACGCCAATTTGGGACAACCGTACACCACAATCTGTAAGATTTTGTCGGCCAATTAAGCTGCAGTACACAAAGGAGACAAAAAAATTGTTTTAAAGGATGATTTGGATTTAAAAAGCGAAATCAAAGCTTTGAAAAACGTACGAATATCAATTGGTGAAGGAAAATCTGTTAAAGTGTCATTCAAATTATATTTAACACTAATCGATGGAAAAGTCTTAAAAATTATAGCTGGAACGAAATCTAACCAGGCTTGTCCCATTTGTGCTGCAACACCTAAGGATTTTATGAATACTTTTGATTATAAAAGTGAAATATTCCGTGCAAAAGAAGAAAACAGTTTGGACTTAGTCGCCTTCATTGCTGGATAAGATTTTTTGAATTTACATTACATTCAGGCTATAAATGCAAATTGAAAAAGTGGCCGATAAGAGGAGATGATGAGTCAATTATCTTAAAATGAAAAACAGATATACAAAACGATTTTTAGAAAAAAACTCCGACTTTGCGTGGACATGCCCAGAGTAGGTGGAACCGGTTCCACAAATGACGGAAACACTGCTCGCCGAGCGTTTAGTGATCATGACATTTTTTCTGAAATAACTGGTGTTGACAAAGAGCTTATTTTTCGATTTAAAATAATTTTGATTTGTTTATCCTGCCAGTTCGAAATAAACTCAAGTAAATTTGAAATATATTGCTTTGAGACTGCAAAACATTTTCAGGAGCTATATTGCTGGCTGCCAATGACTTCTACGGTACATAAAGTCCTCATGCATTCAAAACAAATAATAGAAAATACGGCGCTCCCAATAGGTTTTTTTGCAGAATAGGCTGCTGAATCGCGACATAAAATATACAAATCCGATAGATTGCATCACGCCCGCAAAAACAACCGCATCAATAACATGTTAGACGTATTTAATAGGGCCGTGGATACATCAGATCCATTAATTTCTACAACATTTTTAAAGAGACGATTACAAAAGCGGAAGCGTTCGACACTTCCACCTGAAGTAATTGACCTATTATGTAGCTGCGAAACGATTGAGGAATTTTAACCCGGCAACGAAGACGATGAAATTAATGAATGTGAAGAGTCTCTTTATGATTTAAATTTAGAAAATGAACTTGATTTAATCAAGTACTAAATGTTTTACTATAATTAAAATAAACGAATGAATTTCATGTTTGGATTAATGGTTGCAAAAGGGCTAAATTAATTTTTGGTGCTTAATGGGTTAATTTCAATTTTTTTAACAGAATTATTCTTACTCTTAAAATGCTTACAAGTTTTGATTTGAATACCATGATTTTGTTGCCTTAATTAATTTCGCACAGAAAAAGTGGTCATTTGACCCATAGTGCAGTGGCAAGTACTTGTGTGAAGTCACCACAAATCGCCCGGTGCAGCGCTGTGCCTCGTGGGTTCGCCCTGAAGTTACCCCAGAGCTGGTGCTTGGCATTAAAGTCTCCTCCAATGATACATTTTTGGCCAAATTGTCCAAGAATCACCTCAAAATCAGAAGAGCTCCATGGTAGGGATGGTGGCAGGTACCCACAAGCACTTCATCAAACATTGTCGACACCATTACTGCTGCCAATTGGATATAAATGTTGGAGACTGGAAGGAAGTGGTAATGGATCAGCTCCTGCTTCACCAAAACACAAACTCCTCCTTTAGGCCGGCCTCCAGCTCGATAGCAGGCATACCCATCCATAGCAAAATAGGCCCCTGCGTGCAAAAATGTTTCCGAGATTAGCATAATATCAATATTGTGCTTACCTATGAAAAGTTTAAGCTCGTTAATTGTTAGGAAAATACAAATTGTTCTTCTTTTTAAAATTATTAATGGATACCGGACCAATAACCAGGAATTTGGTTAATTGCTGTCCAAAGATTATAGGTCTTTCAATGCATCTAAATTTTCAAGCGTATCATTCGGTTCAAGAGGCTTTTTAAAAACTTTTGAAAAGTCAACTTTTTACCAACTGATTTCTCCTAAACTTGACGTGCTAGAGAAATTCTGAAAATTGACTTGTATTAAGCTTAAAACCCTCGCAAACGGTTATAATTTCTTCGGGCCGGCGATGACCCAATATTTGTTGAACTGTGTAATCCACAACAGTTGTATTTTTCGGTTTGTAAAAAATTGACCAAGTTTACGAGGCTAAAACATTTTTGTCCGTCAATATATCTAAGCCATTTTTTGCCTACCTTAATTTGTGTGCATAAACTGTCGACTTAGCCAAAAAAAGTTAAACTTTTTAACAAATCGAAATTAGGGTTTTGTCCAAGGCGGGGAAAATCTGGACCACTGTGCGTCGTATACAAATTATACGAATGTCGTTTGAGGTACACAATAGTCTGTATTTAACGGTATACCCGCTTGGTTATTGAGTATAGTTGAGTGCCCCGAATTACCCCCGTTCCAGGTATCGGATTCTCGTCGTCTTAAGGCTCTTATGACAGCCATCTTCTACTTGCTACTAGGTCGTGCTACTAGGTCTAGTGATACGAGATGAAATATGGTGCTAAGCGCTTACGTGGGTGTTGTTCGGAGTGCGCCGCCCATGCATATTTCAGCGCTTCTCTGCACTTTGTTCATGTTGTTCAGGACAAATTGTTTCCCGAGTGCTGGCCACCAAACTAGTGATCCATACAGTAGTACTATATAGGGCGTACTACAGCTGTGTAAAGCCAATGTAATATAGTTGGGGGAAACTGGCATCTACATTAAATTTAATGGCTTCTACATTAAATTGATCAGATATATGCAATGTTTGCATGGGGGGTATAGTGTCTATAACAGTCGAGCTTGACGGACTTTCTTACTAGATTTTTTTAAATTTACTTATATATTTAAAGTTGATTTGCGCGGGCTAAGAATTCATCTTAGACCCATGGTTTCTTGGTGAAAGAATTGTTCCTAGTTTTCGAATTTGCTATACGCTTTGTTGGTTTTTTTCCTCCCATACAAATCGTAACTTAAAACGCCCAAGTGGAACGTGGGTGGGACTCCTCGTACGCAACGCTGGACATTGCACACTCTTTCATCAATTGCAAAACATTTTTGTTTAACTGAATTAGCTGCAATTGTTGCTTTTCAATTGCAGTTAGTAACACAACGTCACTTAAATCCATTACGATTGATGAGAAGCGGTAGACAAATAGACCACGTCAGCTGTTGTTGTTTTGAACGCGGACGTGAATGCTGAACGTAGTAGAAATACCTGAGGAAATTTATCGATGAATCGTGCAATCGATGCCAGAACGCGTAGAGGTGGTATTCGGTTATAAATCTTTCAGCGTGATCTGCAGGTCATGATGCTGGTCACGCTCAGTTACCTAGGCAGTAACGATCGCTTTCTGTTTCCACGCTGCATGGTTTCCAAGAGTGAGAGAGAATCTGGCCAATGATGTGGCCGACGCCCTGAATGGGGATATTGCGAAGTTGCTAGGATAGTTTGTGGATGAGAATGTCTATCTGTCCAGAAAAAAAAAAAAACAACCGGACTACCAGTTGAGTTTTTCTAACTTACAAATGACCAAATATTACATGGGTGTGACTCCTCGATCGCATGGGTGTGACCCCCTGGTCGCTCTACACAGATTTAGCATTTACGGAAATTTTTTAAATAATTGTATTAAGTGCAATTGTGGCTCTTTTATTGCTAAAAGTAAAATAATGTCAACTTAATTTATTTTGTTTGCTCCGCAAAGGTAAACAAACACACCAGATCAGCTGTAGTAAACGTGGAAGTGAACGCTAAACGCAGTAGAAAAACCTTTGCAATCGATGACAGAAGGCGTAGATGTGGAAATCAGCTATTACTTGGTCTGACCACATTAAGCAAGCTGTAGCTGTCACCAAGGCTAAGGTGTAACGCGCTTGCTGCAGCGGTTAACCGTTTCTTTTTGAATTGTATCTGGCATATGCAGCTTCCTCTTATGGTCAGTAGCTGAACTTTTAGGAGAGAGTGGGCGGAGAAAGTGAGACACAAGAAACCTTAACAATTGGCGACGTAAAAACTAGAGTGGAATTCAGGTGGAATAGGTTTTCAGTCTTGCTTCCGGTTTCTTTGTGAAAATTGCAGGTTTGGCCCCATTTGGGAATTTGATTCCTCTGGCCGGCAATTTTTCTTTTTGCCTAAAGAAGGCTAGACTTTTTATTCATTTAATTTTGGCTGAACTGGGCAGCAGAAACAGAAAGCGACTCATTATTGGCAAACTTTACTCCAATGGCCCCAAGTCACTCATTCTATGATATTCGGCGCCCGAGAGCAGAAATCAGGCGCATCAAGCTTCGAGGAAGCTAGTGCCAAAGCAAAGACCACGCAGTGAGTGCTCGACGATCGTGCTGGGTTTTTTTTTATCCCGAAATGGGCCAAAAGTGAGAAAATTCCGCCCCAAAGAAGTGAATTTGTTTTATTTTTGGCATTTCATTTGAGCCAAAATGAGTGGGAAAAACTAGAAAAAGGCTGAAGTGACCACCCAGCTGGAAAAACATTATTAATTTTTTTTTATTGTGCTAAGTAAGGGTAAATTTTTTTAGTGACTGTTTTTGAATGTCCACTTTGATTCGCCTCTAAACTCACACCGAAAATCGGTTGAAAATTTGGCCGCATGGCGGTTATGTAACTTTTTTTATATAAATTCCTAGTTTCTTTTCTTTTTTATTGAAAAGAGAAAGAAAGGGAGTGAGAGAGAAGGGGATGAGAGCCGAGTCTCCACTCCAATAGAATGAGGAAAAAAAGATTCAATGTGTATGAGAGAATTTTAATTTGATATAATGGCGATGGGTGCGGCAATATTTTGAATTGTGCTTATTGTTATATTTTTTTATTTGTGGAACTATGTCATTTGAATACAACCCTACAGCCGTTCCAGCACCGCCGAAAGCGCTTTCTACGATGGAGTGGTATCCAGCAAGCAGTAAGTGACTCCCACATATACTATATATCTTTAAATTTCATTTTTTTTCTTGCATGCTTGAATCATTTAAAGAAGAATTAGAGGAAGCTCACAGTTTTATTAAATCCCACAAAGAAACGAAATCGAAATAGGAAAACTGCGCAAATTTCAAATTAATTCCACGCTTATTGCTCTAAATCACACTGAATCAATTTCACTCGAGCTCTCCCTCCACTTTATCGTACCCAAACTAATGCACTCAATTTGAGTGATTTTCAAGCGATTGCACGGGTCAGTGAATCTCAAGACTGGCATTTTATTTATTTGTGCTCGTAATTTTAAAAGTTATTTAAGGCGACATTTCGTCGATATCGTGGAATAAGTTGATTGCGGTTCCATTAGCTTATAATGCATTTTAGTGCTAAATTTGAACAAGTTTCTTTTAATATTAAATATTTTATAATGTATTGTTAAATATTTGGTAATTGATATCCGCTGGCCATGTGCACCCCGTAGACCCCGTTAGCGCTTCAGATAGGTCATTCAAATGAAATATTTCTTTTGTGGAACAGAATGGCGAAGGTAGGGAGAGCGAAGCAAATCCTCTTCAACAGCTGAGGATCGAGGCCAGTTCCCTTATGGCGGAGTTTTACGCTAACGTATTATTCTTTCGACCCCTTAGTAACTAGTCTGTATCTCTCTATCCCGGCTATCAAGCTACGAGGGCGGTCCCAGAAATAGTCGACCTAACGACTAAAACACAAAAAAATTATATTTTTATTTTTTATTTTTCAACATAGGATCCTTTTAGGTCGATACACTTTTCCCAGCGATGTTCAATAGCTTCGATACCATTTTTATAATAAGAACTGTGAAGCTCTTCAAAAAAGGCATTAACCTCGGACTCCACCTCTTCATTGTTGCCAAATCTTTTTCCTCCGAGCCATTTTTTCAAGTTTGGAAATAAGAAATAATCAGAAGGAGCTAAGTCTGGCGAATAAGGGGCGTGAGGTAGCAATTGAAATTTTAATTCATTAAATTTAGCCATTGCAACGGCAGAGGTGTGAACCGGCGCATTGTCATGATGAAACAGCAAACGCGGCACCCATCTTAAGCATAACTTTGTCATGTCCAATTTTTCGGACAATATGCGATGTACAGCACTTTTTGAAATGCCTACACATTCAGCTAACTCACGAACTTTCAATCGCCGGTCACTCAATACACATTTTTTAATTTTGGCCACCATTTCTGAAGTGGTCACCTCATTTGGACGCCCATTACGATGTTCATCTTCGCAGCTCAAACGACCTCGCTTAAACTCAGCCACCCAATATTTTATTGTTGTAAACGAGGGAGCAGAATTACGTAAGGTAGAATCCAGCTCCTTTTTAATATTGGTTGGACTAAGACCATTTATATGAAAGTATTGTATCACATAACGATGACCTATTTTGTCCATGCTTGCAAGTCAATAACAAGCGTTCTCTATTAAAATCGACAAAAAAAAAACTGTGCAGGGTAAAGGCGCCAAACTTCAAACTTAAGCTCTTAATAGTCGGTACTTCCCCCTTTTAATATTTTTTGTGAACATTTTCCAACACTACTGTGCTAGGTCGGCCATTTCTGGGCGGCCCTCGAATCGGCTAATTTGCACGCTTCCATTTTAAAATGAGAAGAACTAGAGGCACCCTTCGCTGGGAGTAAAGATCAGCACCATCACTTGCCGTCGAGCAGAGCCGGACCAAACGCGTGCGCTCGCTGCCATGATTCCATCCTGCCTTTTTAATAATCATAGGTAACCCATTACAAAGGCTAACAAATTGGACTGGCTCCTTAGAGCGAGATCAGGGCTCTCGCTACGCGCCAAGATATTGATAACACTACGACACAAAATTTTGAACCACCCCAATTGACTGTTGATCCCCATGTAAAATTGGCCGCTAATTCCGAAAATGGTATCAACTTATACCGAAAGTACAGCGGTTTTCGAGATATTGCTTAAAAACCCCATTGTTTGCGCACAAAGTATATTATTAATTAATTGAATTAACTGAATTTGTTTGAAGTCCAAAGGAACTAGTTCTAAGGCAAATGAAACATATGAATATTGTACCTACGAATATTGTATTATCGAACATAGATAACTTTGTATGAAAAGCCATGAGGTTGGCGTGTGAAAATAAACCTTCTTCTTCTATTCAAACGACAAGCGAGCAGACGTACTTTTTTGGGAGCTCAAGCTGCTTGTCTACAGGAGTAGCGGAACTACCCATTTTTCGGCTTTAAAAAAAGCTAAGTGCATTATGTGGCTATTATCTTCGGCTGTAGTGCACCGATTTGTAAAAACTGTGAATAGAATCAAAGAAAATTTAATAAACTGTCCAAAAAGGGTTAGTTAATATTGATTAAAATTTGGTGGATTAATAAAAGGAGAGGTTAAAATTTCGTAAAAATTTCAGTGCTTTTTAATTTGTTTGATTTTTCGCTTAGTATTTCAGTATTAGTCTTCAGAAAATGCACAAATATTTTATTTTGACACGATAGACTGTTTAATTACAGAAACTTTTTGCCTACAATCATTCAGATTGAATAAAAAATTGCGATGTTGTGCAAGGTTTTGCAAACATACCCTGTTGCTCAGTACTATTGCAGGGAGGAATCGTTTTGTTATTGTAAAGACGTATGGTTTGTTTCAAGAATTCGGGGAAGCTTATGATTCATCCGAATGGCGTTTGTTCGTTTATAGTACCAAATTGAGCTTAAGAGCATTGTTATTGCATTAAGAAACCCAAAAACCATCGGTACCATTAGTGCACTCAGTGAACGACAAGGAATCGTATAAATCGGTTTCAAAGTTGCTGTCACTCATTAAGTACAGCGATCACGAATGGAAGATATGTGCTGATCTAAATGTAGTGTCCATAGTGACTGGCTTACAGCAAGGCTACTCTAAGTTTTGCTGTTTTTTATGCAAATGGTTCCGTCACGCATATGCCGATCATTATTATACCAAATCGTTAAAATACCAAAGATCGGTCGGAAAGAGTTGAATTCAATATTGGCAAAGAAAATGTAAAGCTTAAGCCTCTTGTTAAGCAAGAGGTGGAACGAGGTGATGATGGTTGGTTCCTGATACGTGAAACAGCAATTGGCATAAAAGGCTCAGTCGGACAACAGTATTAAGTAGTTTTTAGTATTAACAAGAAAGTGGAACCGAAGATTTTCTGATTTTTATGAAATGAATGAATTATGAAATGATGAAATGAAAAATTAGGTGTGTTTGCACAATTCTTAATAGTGACGTCATTTTTTGCCCAGTCGTTTGAGAGCAAAACTTTTTCGTAATTAAACAGTCTGTCGTGTCAAAACAAAATATCTAGACATTTTGTTTAGTTTATGCTGAAACCGTAAGACAAAACAGAAAAAAATGTAAAAATCAGTAAAATTTTCCAAAAATTTTATCTTTGACCTTCTACAACTTACGCAAATTTCCTTTCATTTTAATAAATGACTCCAATATAGAAAGGTTGTCTATCGTTTTGTTCTTATTTCAAGAAAATCCATTCGCTATAACCAAAGATATTGAGAGTTTAGTATGTTAACTTTTTTTAATACAGAAAAAATATTTTTTAGCTATACCTTGAAAACTGTTCTACTTTTTTAAAATCAGACACCTGATTCGGAGTAAGCAAGGAATTTTACATGAGAATTGACTTCAGAATACTGTGGGTCAGCAAATTTTTGGAAATTTGTGTCGTTGTGTAATCAAGGCACTAATCATCCCGACTTGGACCTGGGGTATCTGCCTCTGGGGTACTGCCAGCGACACTTCCATCAAAAGGGTCGAAATGATACAATCCAAAATACTACTCGATGCTCCCTGGTACGTGTGGAACACCACCATCTACAAAGACCTCGGAATTCTACAAGTCTGCTCACAGATCAACCGCCACACTAGCAGATATAGAGACCGCTTGCTGGCCCACACAAACACAAATTTTTTGGGGATATTCGACTTGCGCGACCTCTCAACGTCTTAAGAAAAAAATCTTAGAAGTTCTTTACTCTATAAGGTTTTAAAAAATGTCTGTGCACCCGTAAAAATAAAAAAAAAAAATTTTGGGTCACCTTATTGTTCGTCTATATGGGTAAACTTTTCTGAAGCAAATTATAGCTCTCATAGCCCAAAATCATTCGATTTGTAAAGAGCTATACAAAAATTAAGTTTCACGCAGATGGATGAATGTTTAGGCGTCGGTCACAAGCTCTAAAGTTGAAAAAAACATTTTTCTCCTTACTCAGTCAAACAACTAGTTGAAGCAACTCTTAAAATATTAAAGAGCTAAGTTTTTTTGAAGTTGAAGTATTCTTTGCAATCTTTTCCAATTTTCCAAATCTGCCGCTGATCAAGAATATATATACTTTATAGGGTCGCAAATGTTTCCTTCTACCTGCTACATACTTTTGCACAACTTCATGATCTCCTTTTCCCATTTTTTATGGAAACAAGGAATAATAAAAAGAAGCAGCCGCCCGGAAGTTTTGTTTTCAGACAAAAATATGATGGGGTGAGGGCTTTTACTGCTATGCGGTCAACTGTCGAAAAAACCTCCATTTTTCAAAACTATAAAGTTTAACGAAAATCGCCCATAGCCCTATCACATTTTTGTCTGAAAACCAAATTTTGGGCCAAGTTTTTTGTTTTAAAATTTTTGGTATAAAAATTGAAAGCAAAAAAAAAAGAAGAACGCGACGAAGCGCAAGTTGAAAGAAATATTTTATTTGTGAAATCTAAAATTGATTTTGTTTTACAGGATATAAAACATCTCTCCACCTCATTTTACCACCATTTATTCATTACATCTAAATAAATACGCATTTTAATCATTAAGTTGAGCGAGCGTCTGTTTAGGTGAGCGTTTGGCGGCTGGCGGCGTTTTATTTGCAAAGTTCTTCCGGATCAAATCAACACGGGGCTTTTGCCCAAAATAATTGAAAAGATAGGAAATACCATTTTAAAGATAAAGAACAAAAAAAGTAGTGGAATTTTGAGGAAGGACGAGTTCCACATTCAAAAGCAGGGCGCTTGGGCCATAAGTAACATGGCCTTTAGTTGCAATCGCGCACATGATTAAAGATGGGGCCATACCACCATTATACAATCTACTGACAGCAAGGTCATTTTGGATGGCATCAAAAGACAAAAAAATAAATAAAAAAAATAATTGAAGAGTGCGAGGGTATGACAAAAATAGAAACCCTACAAAACCAGGAGAATATCGAAATAAATAAATAAATAAAAAATAAAAAGAAAAATATTTATATGATATAAGTCTTTTCAGTCTGACCGACTGCTATAGACTAAACTTATTTATATTTCTCCAATGGATGTTTGACATGTTCCAAATTTACAGCCTACTGCGGGACACTACAGAAATTATTGAATTGAAATACTAAAAAGGCGACTAATAGCCTATTTCCACTATAGCAAATATGTACATTTTCACATTTTTTCACATATCAAAATATATGTAACATTTTTTCCATAGTAAAAAAAAAGTACTTATTAAATATATGTGTCCAATCGACTGAGCTTCCCCTATATGATAGGTACATTAAAAGACTGAGCAAATTTAGCCGATGTACTTCAAAGGATTTTTGGACCACGCAGCATTTGAAAAAATATAGACAATGCTATAAGTAAAGTATGTAAAAAATAGTCTTCCCACTAGGCTACAATGCTTCTCCATTTTTCTTTGAAATAAATAATACTAAATTCCAAAAAAAATTTTGGCATTTCAAAAACTACTTTCATGAATAAGTGGCTCAGCGGCTAGTGTGCGCTAGTGAGGTCATGGGTTCGATCCCGCCTCGGAACATCTAATGAAAAGTCTTATCTTTGAATAAACTTTACATCCGGTCACGCCTCTCTGCTGTTGGTGCCAGCTTTGTAGTAATTTGCCATGGAAAAGCATCTCAAATTGCCGTTCGGATTCGGCTTTAAATTGTAGGTCCCTTTCTCTTGTGCGAAAATTAGAAGCGCACAAGCCAAGAGATTAAGAGAAGCTCGGCTTTGGCCCTTTGGGACTGTGTAAAACCATTTTACATATCATATTGAAACGCTCAGAAAAAAATATGTACAAATAAAAATAAGAGTTAAGAAAACAGCTGAGTTTTGATCTGGTTGTGGCAGCAGCAAAGCTTATTAAAAAAAGGAAAATGCGTACAACCGACTTATTTTTACTATTATTTGGAAAAGTGCAAAATGACTATGATGATGCAATTTATGAGTTTGGCAGGCATGTATGCAGCAACGTCGTCGACGCATTTGAACTCTTATCCTGCCTTGCTGTTATTAAAACAAAATTTGAAACAAACTTGATCAGCGAGCACACAATAGGAGGCTATATATTAAATTTGGTTGCTATAGCTCTTCTACTTCTTCTTTGGCCATCACAACCGTTTTACGGTCTCGGCCGCTGCCACTAATGCCAGCCACTCGCGTCTGTCCCGAGCGAGATTCCACCAGAAGGACACTCCCAGGTTCGCAATGTCTCCCTGCACCTGGTCGCGCCATCTCCGCTTTGGTCGACCAGGCGGGGGAGTGCCTCCCACCTCTATAGCATGCCGATTGTACACACGCTTTGCTGGAGCGTTATCATCCATACGGGTAACATGTCCTATCCAGCGCAGCCGCTGTTGTTTTATGCGCTGGACAAGCTTAGTGTCCCCATAGAGCTCGCACAGTTCGTGATTCATTCGGATGCGAAATTCGCCGCCAACGTTTAGAGGTCCATAAATCCTCCGAAGAACTTTTCTCTCGAACACGCCAATTGCCGCCTCATCCTTTTTTGACATTGTCCATGCTTCTGCGCCGTATAGCAGGACTGGGATGATAAGCGACTTGTATAGCGCAATTTTCGTTTTCCGAGAGAGGTCTCTGCTCTTGAACTCCTTATTGAGCCCGTAGTAACATCGGTTTGCAAGAGTTATTCTTCTTCGGATTTCCAGACTGGTGTTGTTGTCGCTGGTTATCGTCGTTCTGAGGTAGACAAATTCCTTAACAACCTTGAAGTTGTAGTCTCCCATTGCAACATATTGTCCAAGCGGTGACTTACTGCGCGTTGATTTTAGGTATTTCGTCTTTTCCTCATTTACCGCTAAGCCCATAAGTTATAACTCTTCTAGTCTCTGATATTTTGGTGTTTATACAGAAAGGCGGACAGACGGACGGACTCGGCTGTTAATGCTGATCAATAATAAATATACTTTATGGGGTAGGTGATGGCTCCTACGGGTCATTTAAGGGCTACAGTGTGCTGTTAAATTAATTCTGAGTTTGGTGTAGTTTTTGATGCTGAATGTTGAAAAATGCGAGCAAGAAGTATGTTGACGCAGTTGGCGTTTATTTGTAATTAGTTTAAGATAGTTGAGATTTATGGTAAAATAATTTTTTGAAGTGTAGTGTCTAGTCTAGATAGTTTAGGGCGGAGCGGGAGCGCAATAAAGCTCCTTTTCGTCGCTCTTTGCGAATTCACCCCGTTTCTCCACCTCAGCTTTAGATCGGCTTAGAGAAATTGTTTGAAATTAAAATTAGTTGACGTAAGCTATTGAAACCGAGCACAGCGTCTCTTTTCGTCGACAGTTGGCCATTAAAATTATCATTATTCATTTAAAAGCTTCTCAAAAGTATTATTTATCTATAAAACCACTTATAGATTTTCATGGCGCCCGAGCAGGGACAAATTTGAGATTAATTAATTAAATAAAAGCAAACAAACACAAGTGATCAGTGGTAAAACACAAGAAGTGACAGTGACACATATTAAAATTAAAGTGAACCAAGCTAAAGAGTCCAAACTGGTTAATAGTCACAGAAATCGAGGCGGGTGGCTACTTACGGGGTGGCGACTTACGGGCTCACAAACAAATAATTTTTTTTTTTTTAATCAAAAACGTATCACAGCAATTATTTTAAATGACTCGCAAGTAATATCAAAAAAGTCTCGTAAAAGATACCGCTAAACGCTCGCTAACCGTATTGCTTGCGACTATCGTGAATGAAACTTCCAATGCCACAAACTGAACGACACATTTTACTATCATTTCCCGACCCGTATGCGAGAGTTTTGCCGGGTTAACTCTTGCAGTTCACGCGCAAACGATATTTGCGAGCGTTTGGTTTGCTGGGCACACATACTTGTTAGCAACTGCAATCGGTGTCCTTTTCGTTCTCGCCAACAGCATCGTTGTTGCTGCTAAAGGCCTGTTCTCAGGAGCGCGGAAAATTTTATGCTTCAAAATTGCAATTTATTAATTTAGCATCCGAATAAATTTTTAGTATAGTCATATATAAGGCAAAATGCCAAAATAAAGGAGCGGCCACACTGGTGGTCAGCTTGCTTAAGAAAAACATCTGAAGTATTTGAATATCATTAAATATAATTTGAAAATATTTAAAAAACAATGCTGCGCAACAGGAACACTGATATTTTGCTGGCGAGACTTCATTTTTGGGGCGATGCATTCCCTTTGCACAGGCGCATCATGAAGACGTTTGGATCTCTCATCCTGACTGCGCCCGAGCGAATCTTTAATTTCAGCCAGAGCCTCGCCGCTGGTGTTTACGTTTAATTAAATTTTAATAAACTCGTGAAATTTACTTCATTTTGCCCGTTTTCCGATTTTTGCTTAATTTATTTCCATTTATAATTGTTTCCATTTTGCTCATGTGGTTCGCCTTCCCATACAGCAGATTGGCTATTTAAATCTCCGTTTCCATAATAACGCTAGGTGGAAACTTGTTGACCAATTCGTTAAGCCGATAATGCACAACAACTGGAGATCTCTTCTGGGGCTTCTTTAACTGCTTCTGTACATGTAATTAAATAATGCAGGTGTGTAAGAACTATGATATATATCATTCTCCACGAAGAAAGAGCTGCTGTCAACGAAAGGAAAGCCCCTTCATCTAGCGAAATTAGTAGACTGGAGCATTCTCCAGGCTACATAAAGCTCTCTCCAGAAATCGCGACACAGTTGTGCTGAAAGTAAGAACGTTTTATATGCACTCTGAAAATCTTTATCAGCCCTGTTCCCATTTTCGCAATCGCCAAAGTACTGCGATTTCAAGAGCAAATTTGATCGAAACGCAAAATTTTGCAATACGAAAATGGACTCATGGCTGTATGAGTCAATATGACTCACCGTGTTTCTGAAGACATATCGGAGGGAAGCCCTATGTACTGAGCATACGAGGGCCGTCCCAGAAATGGCCGACCTAGCACAGTAGTGTTGGAAAATGTTCACAAAAAATAATAAAAAGAGGAAGTACCGACTATTAAAAGCTTAAGTTTGAAGATTAGTGCCTTTACCTTGCACAGTTTTTTTTTGGTCGATTTTAATAGAGAACGCTTGTTATTGATTTGCAAACATGGACAAAATTGGTCATCGTTATGTGATACATCGTTATGTGTTACCAATATTAAAAAGGAGCTGGATTCTACCTTACGTAATTCTGCTCCCTCGTTTACAACAATAAAATATTGGGTGGCTGAGTTTAAGCGAGGTCGTTTGAGCTGCGAAGATGAACATCGTAATGGGCGTCCAAATGAGGTGACCACTTCAGAAATGGTGGCCAAAATTAAAAAAATGTATTGAGTGACCGGCGATTGAAAGTTCGTGAGTTAGCTGAATGTGTAGGCATTTCAAAAAGTGCTGTTCATCGCATATTGACCGAAAAATTGGACATGAAAAAGTTAAGCGCAAGATGGGTGCTGCGTTTGCTGTTCCATCATGACAATGCGCCGGTTCACACCTCTGCCGTTGCAATGGCTAAATTTAATGAATTAAAATTTGAATTGCTACCTCACGCCCTTTATTCGCCAGACTTAGCTACCTCTGATTATTTCTTATTTCCAAACTTGAAAAATGGGCTCGGAGGAAAAAGATTTGGCAACAATGAAGAGGTGAGTCCGGGTTAATGCCTTTTTGAAGAGCTTCACAGTTCTTATTATAAAAATGGTATCGAAGCTATTGAACATCGCTGGGAAAAGTGTATCGACCTAAAAGTGATCCTATGTTGAAAAAAAATTATAAATTTTTGTGTTTTAGTAGTTAGGTCGGCTATTTCTGGGACGGCCGCGTAAGAGCGAGTGGGAAGCTTGACAAAAGTGGTAAGTCATGCAGCAATATGTTGAAACATTATTTATAATTAAATTTATATATTTCAAGTGATGGAATGCAAGGCTGTCTGGGTAGCGCTGAAGGACCGCAACCGGTGGCACACCAAAAATGCCATCTGCAAAGCGCTTCCTGATAGGTAAAGCTACCCACTCTAAAATGGACGTTATTAACGAAGCAGATGAGATAGTTGCAGCACGATCGATAACGCTTCACACTTATTATTTACCTGCACGAAATTCAGCTCATCACGACATTTCCATCACTACTTAAATACGATTACATATAAATACTTCAAGCACGAGAACATTAACTCATACCAAACAATTGCAGATTTCATTAATGAAAACAACATAGACCAATAATGAACACGAAAAATACGAAGAAAATGCATTTGCAAGGGCGGCGTCATGTATAAGGGGAGTGGTATTGACACATCTGCCTGGCTAAAGAGCTGTGCTGCGACGGTGGCTACTTTCTCCTTACTATTACTCAAAAGTTCTTTTCACCCAGGGTGGCGCAATGCTAGCCGAGGTAAAATCAGCCATCCCGGCAGACTGCGATGAGCCGCAGTGCTCGATCTAAAATAGAAAATTTAATTGCTGAAAATGTTCATGAATAATTGCAACGCCACTTACCGCTTCTCTGAGTCAGCAGTCGAGACTGTGCCCACTGCTTTAACATGCCCACATCCATTGATCAGCAAAATAAAAGTTGGAACCGGTTCGGTTCAAAGCCGGTTTGCAGACCTGTTTATTATTATATTTGATTTAGTTTTGTTTGTGTATGCGGACATACATATGGTCG
This sequence comes from Lordiphosa collinella, assembly GCA_018904265.1. NCBI lineage: Eukaryota > Metazoa > Arthropoda > Insecta > Diptera > Drosophilidae > Lordiphosa > Lordiphosa collinella. Next base: position 50,112 of record JAEIFV010000708.1, on the reverse strand, counting down.
TTCACCCATATGGATGCGTTTATGGTTCAAGAGAGTTGATTTTTGTGTAAAAGCTTTGTCGCATACCGGACATTTATATTGTCGTTCGCCCGCATGGATGCGCATATGAACTTTCAATGGGTTATGGTATCTAAAAGCCTTCCCACAAATGGAGCTGTCAATATGAGCAATATTTCTTCCATGTTTGTTGTCTTTGTATTCTGTCAATTTTTCGGGGGTGTCGAATGCTTCATGGACCACGCGTACACTCGAATTGTTCGTTTGTTATATCCCTATTTAGGAATTCGTATAAATCCTCCCATTTCGTGGAATACGCCATACACCGCTGCAATCTTCTTTCACGTGCTTCATTATTTCCATTTTCTTCCATGACAAAAATGTAATCAAGTGGCAGCACCCACACCCACAGAAGAGCTTTCATTTTTGCAAATAGTAACCAGATATGTGTGCCATGAACATGTGCTAACCGTCCGAACAAAGTTTAATACTCGAAACCCACAGGTGCTGCTCTAATCTCTTGATTCTTTCACGAAATCCACGGGTGCAGCTCTAATCTCTTGATTGAAGTGATCCTGCACCTGATTGGGTCTATCATTCTCAAAGTGTGTAGCACGGGTCTATCATTGTCAAAGTGTGTAGTACCTCAATTTGGATTGGGTCTGTCATTGTCAAAGTGTGTAGTACTTTGTCACTATCACTGAGGGGTGTTATCGACTCACACTCAAATGCTGTCTCACTTATCCCAAAAACCAGTTGATGGTACTCAAAATGGTACTGCGAGCGATAGCTCAGTATCGATAAGAACAAATTTGCGAATCTATCGAATTCAGATATATCGCTTTCGAAATCACTAATGCAATCTTGTTGACATCACGCTTTGGTGGCAAAATCAAATTCAATATTTCATTCCCTTTCGACTCTTGAGCGTGCTGGTTGTGTTTTTTTATTAGTGAATTTTTTGCGACACATTTGCGATACAAGGTTAAATAGTATGTCAAGACTAGTTAATTTGTATAAAAAAGCCGGTGTCTCCAAACGCAGGCTGATTTGGCAACTTTTTTATTCTGGGTGAGTTTTGAAAACTCAAAGAAAAGAAAGGTGGGCAAAGAAAAGAAAATCAACATGGCCGATGCCGATGAGTCGGCGCCGGCTGGCCACGCTCACTATGCTGACCACTTTAATCTATTTAATGAAGATGACAATAACAAAATTAAGCACAGCCCATATCATATTCCGAAACGAAAAAAAAATAGTTTAAAAAATAAAGCGACTGAAAAAAACCAGACTAAAGATGCCTTCAAAGACTCCATTTGCAAGCGCGCAGAAAGTGAGGTTATGGACACGGATAGAGTCGCATGCCACAGTGCCGGCTCGCTAGACTACACCTTGGATACACCTGCTTCCAACACAACTTCCTTGACAGAATCTAACATTACCAAAGTTGTGACTGGCAATGCTGTCAAGTCCCCAAATGACCCAAACAGGACAATTCCAATTGAACAGACAAAAGAAACCCCCTGAACAATGCTGAAAAAAAGAAGAAGACCAATTATTATGACAACGAGCCTGTGTGTTTGTAGAGACTAGCAGATGTAATGATTTTCAGAACGTTAGAGCCAAAAATGGTCTTTTTCTCAATGAGAAAATAACGAAGTTTAAGTTATTAGGTATTAAGAGTATTTCTGACAACAGTCAGCCTGTGAACTGGGGTTCGACTATCAGGCTGGCCTCATACTATCTGGCTCATGACGCGAGAGCCCACCACCACCAAAGACTTTCCAAGACCTTGTTGGAAGTAGCAACAACAACAACAGCCTCATACTAGAAGGCGATGCCGATGCACACCACACACTATGGGGTAGCACTGACATAAACGAGCGAGGTGAGTCACTTTACAATTTCCTTCTGCAAACCAACCTGCAAATTGCCAATAGGGGTGTTGACCCAACATTCATAACCAAAAACAGGAGAGAGGTCTTAGACGTCACTTTCATCTCTGACAACCTCTATGATCAGATGGTATCAGGAAGGTGCTAGCAGAGCACTCTTTCTGGGACCATCGATACATAGAGTTTGTACTTACAAATAAAATTCCTCCACCCAATAGGATTCAGAACCCAAAAAAACCAACTGGGAAGTACACAATAAACTTCTGGTTCGCAAGCTGAAAACATCCCCACCATTTACACCAAGTTCGGGGAACAGATAGACGAGCTCGTAGAAACGCTTACCACGGCGTTCAAAGACTCGTTCGATAGGCCCTGCCCCCCCCAAGAAAAGTAAAATCCACCCCTTCAAACCCCGTGGTGGTCTGCTGAGCTGGAAAAACTCAGAAGAAAGTAGACATATCTTAACATAGCCAAACATAACGACCAAACAAACAACCGCTTGGGAGTTATATAACAAAAACTCTAGCGTTTACAAAAAAGCTATTAGGCGGGCTAATGCGAACCTCTTGGGCCCATTTCTGTAGTAATATAGAAGCAACCTCTAATGCTTCTCGTCTTAGAAAAGATTCTGGCAAGCTCACCAAGCTCGCCAGAGTTATACAAAAAGCAGATGGGACCTGGACCAACTCCAGCGAGGAGTCTCTAGACCTTCTTTTGAGCACTCACTTTCCTGATTGCTCTGCAAACTCTTCATCAAGGGCTGGGTCAACCGACTTGCCTTTTTACAATACAATACTAATATTGTTACAGCGTCCAGAATTAAATGGGCAATCGACTCGTTTGAACCATTTTAAGTCGCCAGGTCCTGATAGCGTATTTTTCTGCCCAATTACAACATACCATTGGGCTACAATGAACTGGCTTTACATAATCTATGTAAGCTATCTAAAGTTCAACTACATTCCCACTAGATGGAGAGAAACCAAAGTAGTATTCATACCAAAGGCTGGGAAAACCCTCACATATTAAACCAAACGACTATAGGCCAATCAGTCTATCTTCGTTTCTCCTTAAACCCTTGGGAGACTTATAGACGCTTATCTTAGGCAAACTATAAACCCCTCTACTTAGTACACTCGCAACATGCTTACAGCAAGGGACGGTCTACTGAAAACCGCCCTGCATTCCCTGGTCTCAAAGATTGAAAAATCTTTTGAAGTGAGGGAATTCCTCTAGTACATTTCTCGACATAGAGGGTGCCTTCAATAACATCCAACCAAATGCCATCACCTCTGCCTTGGCAAATGTGGAGCGGATATGCTCTAATTGGATTCATTGACCAACTGCTAACCAGCAGGTCGGTGTACTCACAACTTGGAGGCGTTACGGCTCACTAGATTTGTAAGCAGGGGAACCCCCGCAAGGAGGTGTTCTCTCTCGCTTCCATGGATCGTGCAGTTAACCAACTGCTACGGCTCATGGAGGCGGAGGGACACGTGGTGGTGGCCTACTCGGATGATATTGCAATTTTTTAAATGTGGTTTATTCCCACAGACTCTGTGTGACCTTATGCAGACAGCACTGGCAACACTAGCTCAGTGGACGACAACTTGTGGACTGGGCGTGAACACAGCCAAAACCGAACTTGTACTTTTCACCAGGAAGTACAAAATTCCAAACCTTGTCCCCCAGAATCAATGGAGTCAGCCTTGCGTTTGGTGACAATGCCAAATACTTGGGGAGTCATTCTGGACAGGAAACTTTTCTGGAATGACATAATAAATGACCGCATAAGAAAGGCAACCATTGCTCTTTTCTCTTGCAAAAAGGCTATAGGCCGAAAATGGGGTTTCTCCCGATTATAGTACACTGGCTTTACACAGCTGTGGTACGCCCTACACTACTGTATGGATCACTAGTTTGGTGGCCAGCACTCGGGAAACAATTTGTCCTGAATAACATGAACAAAGTGCAGAGAAGCGCGGGAATATGCATGAGCGGCGCACTCCGAACAACACCCACGGAAGCGCTTTTTACACTATATTTCATCTCGTACCACTAGACCTAGTAGCGAGACAGATGGCTGCCATAACAGCCTTAACACTTCGAGATCCGATACCTGGAGCAGGGGTAATTCGGGGCACTCTACTATACTCAATAACCAATAACCGTTTAATACAGACTATTGTGTACCTCAAACGACGTTCGACAAATTATACGACGTCTATATCCCAAGCCGCAAACGAGTGGGACAGCCTTCCCCACAGCAGAGCCAACGCCATCAATATCTACACGGATGGTTCTAAAGCTCGATGAAAAAGTAGGTGTGGGCGTTTTCCACCAACAGACCTAATCTATCTTTCCGTCTACCTGATCACTGTAGTGTGTACCAAGTGGAGGTGGTAGCCATCCAGGAAGCTGCCACTTACCTTAGCACACTCACGGTAATAGAAGGAAACGTATTTATATACTCGGACAGTCAAAGCCGCTCCCTCAATAGCGGTTCGTTGACAATCACAGTATATTTTTTCCCATAAATTTTTTGCGTCACTTCAGTATTCACCTAATATGGGTGCCTGGACACCCGGAACATATACGGAACGAGTCTGGGACTACTGGCCAGACTAGGCACAACCACCGAGCTCCTTTCAGAAGAGGAGCACGATAGGGATGCCTATGGCTACATACAAGCTTCACAAAAAAGCCGAAACGCTACGCCTCGCCACGGACCGGCGGTAGCGAGACTTACGTGGCCAGCATTCAATATTAAGCGTACCAATACACTTTTACGGTACAGAAGGGAACACATATCACTTCTTAGTAGGGGCCCTAACGGGTCACTGTCTCTATAGGCAGGGCATGCAGCACGCCTAGGCGTACAACACTTTGATTTCTGTAGAAGTTGCAGATTTGAAAGAAGAGAGGAAACGGGTACAGCACCTTCTGTGTCATTGCCCCGCTTTAAGTAGGAGGAGACTTAGGTTTCTTGGTCCCAACCACTCTACTCAACCTATCGGAGACATCCGATAGAGATCCCAGCTCTAGTTAATTACATCCTGTCCACACAATGGTTCAGTACCGAACACAACCCTAGGGTTTAACAGGGAATATGGCATCGCAACGGGCCCACGTGGCCTAAGTGGAGAGCGACTGTCGCCTCCTCGCTTGATGCGAATAACCTAGTTGACAATCAAGGAACTCAAAGACAATAATTTAAAATTTCCCAGCCCTACCCAAGAAAACACTGCACAGAGGGAAAAAACCGTGAACATTGGACTCAAAATGAGACCATTCGGTCACAAAAACTAATCATGACCCGATTTTCTCACTTTAAGAACAATTTCTCACTTCAAGAACTTTTTTTTTTGAGAACACAAAATCTTGATGTGAGTTGATATGTTCAGTTTTTGAGAACATTTTAAAATTAAAAAAAAAATAAGGTCCACCGTACACAGGTACGTCCAGTGTCCAGATCCACTGTCCATGTCCAGATCCACCGCGTCCATGCCGGCCCAGGTCCAAGGTCTGCAGAGACATCTCATCTAGCTTGTACAACTCCCCACCCGCCTTGGTTATTTATTATTTATTAAATAAATAAAAGTTTTTGTCGGACCTCACTGGGAGTAGAGCCCAAGACCTTTAGTGCGCGCAACGACGGCGGCCGTCGCGACGCGTTGTAGACGGTTAGGCTATTGCCATGCGACTGAAGACGCACGTCTGAATGCCTACATATACTTTTCGGTGGGGTGGTTGAGGTGAGCTGAATTGTGTTCATTTCAAGAACATTCGGAACATTTGTGCTCAAATATTTGAGAGAACATTCTGTTCACATTTTGAGATGAAGAAATCTTATTTTCTGACCACGTTTTTTTCCCTCTGTGTGGAAAAGTAAACAATGACAATATGGTTTACAACACAGTAATAAAATCAAAGTACAGCAAGATGGTCTTGCATGCGGTGTCTCCACCCCACAAACCCTTCATTTTCATTTGGAGCCTTATACACTCGACTCTAGTGACCTGAAATATCAATTCCCAACCAAGGATGATGATGTCACCATCATCTGCAAAGAACTATTCAAGCTTATCTCTCTATTCTCAGGTGAGGATAGTGAGGTACAACAAGTTGTCCAAGTTTGAGTTTGATCAGATTTGGAAAAGAAGATTAACTGAACAAAATTTCAAAAACCCTTTGAAAAAAAACGAAATGAAAATCAAGTGTCTCCAATATAATATTCAATCGCTGAAAACTAACAGAAATAATATAGAATTTTTGCCCAATCAAGAAAGTTACGACATGGCATTTTTTTCTGAAGTTTTTTCCCATGATGACGACATGTCTCATAGGAAAATTCTAAACTTCAATCTTTTAGAGAAGCTAAGGCATGACGGCTATGGCGGTGCAGCTTTAGCTTTCAAAAAACCAATTAAGTATCAATAATTACAGTATCTTTCGAACTGCGATGTGGTTATAGCCCAGACAACAAATTTGTCTACAAATTACCCTTGTTTCAGTCTTCTTTCGGCCGTCCTTGACAAATGAGATTTTTAAAAGCGAAATTGCCATGCTACTGGCAAGAATTAAAAACTTTCCCAATGTAATAATAGTAGGAGATCTAAATGCGAAAAATTCTAACTATGGAGGTCAAGCAACAAACTCGAAGGGCAGATTTCTTGAACCAAAAATGCTCAGGGGCGGGTCTTAGATGCCTTAACAATGGGAAACCTACCTTTAAAGCCTTTGCTGATGGAAGTTCAAATTCAGTGCTGGATTTGACTTTCTCAAATTGTCTAGTAGACTTTCAGTGGGAGGTCAATCCTACCTGGTTGGGAGGAAGCCACCACGTTTGAGATGACAGCAAAAGTAAGAAGTCAAATTTTCTTGTCTAAACACAAGCTAACTCGCAGCATTAATGCCATAAGTGGTCTTAACTGTTTAAAAGATCTCACTGAGAAAATCAAAGGGAAAATAAAATCTTCGACTCACACGGTAGGAGTAGGTCAGACACCGGAATACTGGTGGAATGACGAACTTGGCAAACATTTTAGGCTTTATATAGCTGCTCAATGGAAAGAGTTGGTAAGAAAGGCCAAAGAGGAGAGTTTTCAATCAAAACAGGATGAGGTTAATTTGCAACCATGCTCTTTGAGGTAAAACAACCACAGAAAATTCTAGTCTGAAAGAAACTGAACACCAAATGTACCTAAGCATTTTAAAGAGCCAAGTCTCAAGTTCCTTTTCCTACGTGCCAGTCACGATTTACAGCGAGCATGAAGCCTTTTCGCGGCAAGAACTTAAAAAAGTCCTTGTGGCCAAAAGAGGCTCGGCTGGAGGTCTGGATCGGATCACTTATGAGATGCTAAAAGCGCTAAATGATGACTCGAAAAAACAGCTCCTAGAAATTTTTGAAGAAAACCTCGCCAAGTGCGTAATTCCGACTGAGTGGAAAGAGATCAAGATAAAACCCATCCCTAAAAATGGAAGAGATTTAGATGTTTTTACTAACTAAAGACCTATATCCCTCATATTTTTTTTTGGCCAAGACCATGAATGGCTTGGTTAAAAATCGAGTCAACAGTTTTCTTGAGAAAGGAAAGCTGCTACCTCAACGCTGCTATGCGTATAGAAAAAATAAGTCTGCTTCTTCTTACTCATCGCTTCCGTTCCTTCAACATATGCTAACTGGATAATCAACTTCTTCTCGAAGCGCATCCTAAGGTTGGTCAACTCTGCAGAAGAAGTCAATGGTGGTCTGCCGCATGGTAGCTGCCTATCAGCATTACTCTTCAACCTCTATGCCAAAATGCTACACCAAATCAGTGATTCGAACACAGCCGCCTACCAGATTGCAGACGATTTCGTTCTGCTAGTTAGTCATAGGAAGCAAAACACTGCTGCATGTATTCTTCAAGATAAGCTGACTAACTTTCAACTCCTATGCAAAGATATCAATCTAAACTTTAACCATGCCAAAACAGCAGTAGTGGCCATGACAGCTAGCAGGAAAAAAAAATCTCAACATCAGTCTAGATGGCATTGAGCTGGAACAAGTTATCAGCTTCAAATTTCTATGGAGAATTATTAAGGCTTACTAGTCAAACACAGAGCATGTAGAAAAATTGAAAAAGGCCCAAAGTAGCAGTTAATGCCTTTAAGAGCTTTGTAAGATCGAAACATGAGTATGCTGCAACAACCTTCTCGAATCTCAACGCAACGACCAACAGACTACTAAGCACTGCGCAGCTCTCTGTGCTGAGGAGATGTGTTGGGGTAACACCTAACACTCCGAAGCTTCTAATCTATGCTCTAGCTGGAGTACTACCTCCAGAGTTTAGGCTATCGTTGTTAACAGCTAAGGAATTATTGAAGACAATGAGTCTTAGTCCTCAAGTTTTCAACAAGATCAGATTGCTGCTTAAGGACTCGAGCTATCAGCGGTGTTTCAAATTGTTCTCGGACATCTTTGAGACCACTTCTAAAGCTCAGTCTTACCATAATAATCCTAAACCAGAACTTATTGGAAAAACCTTTCTTCAAAGTAAAAATGACACACGTATTGAGCAAATTCAAAGTGAATATCTAATATCAAATACAATACACAGAGACCTTGATTTCCTCATCCTAGCAACGGATGCTTCCCTATCTCAGGGCTCCGATGGCATGGCTGTAGTGGATAGTACAAACTTCTGGATAGTACAGACTTCTCTTCTGTCTTTGTTGAACTACTAACTATTAAGCTAGCAATAGAATACGCCCGTGATAAAAAAAATGATTATTTTGTTTTTTACACCGACAGTCTGGGTGCTATAAGCCTTTTAAAGCAAAAAAACTCTGATGTATATCTGTGTAGCATTATACACAACATGCTCATATGGCCGGAGCTGAAACTGGTCAAAATAATCTGGACACCAGGTCACAAAGGGATTCAGATCAACGAGGATGCTGACAAAGCTGCCAAGGATGCCAGTCATGATGGTATTAGGTTGGAGGTGAATTAGCATTGGGGAATCTTTCAGAATTCACTCTAATTGGAATGACCATTACAAAGAGGAGTCTCTTACTAAGGGCTCGTTCCTTGGCATTCTCATTTTAAATGGGATGCGTATGCTATCAAATTAATAAACAGACTGCTGACTGACCATACATTTGACAATGTATACCTTTTTACAATTAAAGCTCGTTCGGAATATATATGTCAGGTGTGCAACAAAGTTGACACTGCCAAACATTCTATATTTGAGTGTTCAAGATTTTCCGCTGCTAGGAAAAATTTAGAATTTTTTAACGTTTCTCAAATTTAAAAGATCTTTTGAAGACAAAAGAACTGCTATTTTTCAGAGATGTAGCGACTTTCGTCAAACATGCTGGTTTAGAGCTAAAGGGTGATTTTTTAAGAGCTATAGGAAAGTTTTTCAAAAAAAAACATAAAATTCAGAAAAATGCATGAAATCTTTATTTGAATCGATAGTACGGTCCATATAATTTAATGTTTGAAAATAATTTCTTGTAAATGTTGACCGTGACTGCGCCTCAAATGGTCCATCCGCTTAGTCCAATTTTGGCATAATCTTTCCAACATTTTGTGCCGGTATCTCACGAATAAATGCTACAATGTTGTCTTCCAATGCGTTCATTGAAACGGGCTTGTCTGTATAGACATGAGCTTTAACATAGCCCCACAAAAAATAGTCTAAAGGCGTTAAATCGCACGATCTAGGCGGCCAATTGACTGGTCCCGAACGTAAAATAAAATGTTCACCGAACTCGCCTCTCAATAAGTCCATTGTTGCGCGTGCTGTGTGGCATGTGGCACCGTCTTGTTGAAACCACATGTCATGCAAGTCAAGCTCTTGCATTTTGGGCAAAAAAAAGTTGGATATCATCTCACGGGAGCGCTCACCATTCACAGTTACGTTACGATTCGCATTATCTTTGAAGAAGTACGGTCCAATGATGCCACCAGCCCATAAACCGCACCAAACTGTGACTTTTTCTGGATGCATTGGTAGCTCTTGCAATGCTTCTGGCTGATATTCACTCCAAAATTGACATTTTTGCTTACCCATTGAGCCAAAAATGCGCATCGTCGCTGAACACAATTTTTCGGTAAAAAAGTGAATCTTCGGCAAACTTTCCAAGAGCCCATTCACCAAGCTGCGATATTTTCTTCAGCTGCGATGTTTTCTTCAGTTCGCACTCTACGTAAGCGTGTTGGTGGTTTAATGTCCAACAATGTAAATTTAGTGCGAAACTTAGTCACAATAGCCCGAATAGCCGCTTCAGTGGGTCGATTAAACTGACCACAAAATGGAAGAAGCGCGCGATGAACTTTCTTAACAGAGCACGCATTTTGATAACAAAATTCAATAATTTGCAAGCGTTGTTCGTTTGTAAGACGATTCATGGTTAAATTATAGACCAAACTGAAGATGTTTGACAGTGAAACAAAACACGAAACGTACGTGAGCTGTTTAAACCAGTGTTGCCAAAAAGATAATAGCTAAAAAATCACCCTTTATAAGGTTTTGAGTATCGTTTATTACAGTAAAGTAAGATGCGCGTATTTCAAGGCGTATTACTATACCTACCAGAGCGTCTCATTACCTGTCACAATACATTGGGAAAAACTCGTTAGCCGTTTTACGGCCGAAACATATTCCAAGGCCGTCATAACGTCACTGACAAGTGACAACACAAGTAAAAAAAAATCAATATTTAATGGTTATGGTCGTTCGGATGGTGGATGAAATATCTGAACAACAGGTGCAGGAGTAGGACTTGGACTTCGTCCCAATAGAGTCGTCTCAATGGAACAGGCCGTCCCAACGAAGCAGGCCGTCCCAATCGAGCAGGCCGTCCCAACGGAGCAGACCGTCCCAATTTAGGAGAAACCACAGTTTTCCATTTGCTTGAACTCGTCTGCAATGTAAGTAAATTAGACATGTTGATCAGATCAAATGATTATCTCATATCGGTTCGAAATCCATATTTATCCATAAGCGGTGGAGTCCCTGCAGCCCCTGCAGTCCCTCCAACCTCTCAGGCAAGGAAGGCTGCTGCAGCTGAGGCTGCTCCGAAAAACATGGACGAAGACTTTGAGAAGGACGGTGCTCTTGAGGCTGCTCCAATAGATTGTTTCATATCCTCTGGATAATGCAGCTCTTGTTCAACTGGATCATCTTTATGCTCTTGAGGCTGCTCCAAATGAAGGAGAGCTGGATCTTCCAGCTCTTGAGGAGGAAGATGCTCCAATTTAACAAGAGCTTCATTATCAAGAGGATGTGAGGCAATGAATGGATGTCGATCAAGATGTCGCCCGCAAATTTCGAGCAATTGTTGAAGGCCAGGAGCACTTCTTAGTTGCAGTCCAACGACTTTGTTCAAAGGGGGGGCTTGTGTTCTTTTGTAACTGCAGCTTGGCTTCCAGTTCGACCGCCAAGTTCAAGAAGCATTGGGACCCCGATACGCCGAAGCCAAACCACCCACCAACCATAGTTGTGGATTGGTGGCGCTCGGAAATAGAACGCAGAACCGAGATGAACCGAAAACGCACAAGACGTCTTGACATTAGTAGTGATGTAGCCAGGGAGCTTTTTGCAAAATATGATGGCGCCGTAAAAACATTTTTGGTAGACAGCAAAACGGACGACTACTTGCCACTCACAATACGGTTGGCTCTTTGGCTATGGCAAGCAGATGAAGAAGGCGTATCTGCAATTTAGGAAGCTTTTAATAATATGAGCAAAGAAAAAGAGCTAAAATTTAAAACAAATATAATTTGATAATTAAAAACAAGAAAAACATGTGAAGTGCGTGGCCAAAATTGAAAATAAACTTGATCTACCTTAAGCATAAGAAGTTTTTATTCCATACATGTCTTCCTGAGCCATAATTCGCCCAATGATTCTGCTTTGCTTCAGGTTGATTTGAATTCCATATACTCGTGGTGCTCTAACAATTTGTTGCACTTAAACCAAGACAAGTGTAAGTCTATGACGTTTTATCGTAGAACCCCCTGTTTGATTAAATATTTATTGAATTCTTATCAGCTTGAACAGGTCGAATCTTTTCATGATCTGGGCATTACCCTTGATCATAAATTACATTTTGGCACTCACATTGAACTCACTGTGAATAAAGCCATGGGTTTGCTAGGTTTTATTAAGCGCTGGTCTAAAGAGTTTAATGATCCCTACACGACTAAGCTGTTATATACATCCCTAGTGAGACCTATCTTAGAATTTGGGTCGTGTATTTAGAACCCCCAATCATTAACCCTCTGTAAGCGCATTGAATCCGTCCAGAAGCAATTCCTTTTGTTTGCCCTTCGCAACTTGAGTTGGGACCCACAATTGAGGCTTCCCCCTTATTTATCCAGACTAAAGCTTTTAGACTTACCGACTCTTGAACATAGACGTACCATGTTGGGTATAATGTTTCTGCACAAGCTTATACAGGGTAACATTGACGCAGAGTTCCTACTTGGGTGTGTGAGCTTTAATGTCCCATCAAGACGAACACTTAACTTTATACCCTTGAGGCTTCCTTTGGCCTCTTCTTTATATGCCGCCAATTGTCCGTTTCGCATTCTGTGTAGGGATTATAATAAGATCTTTCCTCTTCTCAGTGATATCATTTCCGATGAAGGCCTTCGCTCTTTTATTCTCTACAATCTTGCTCTTACTTAGCTTTAAGTACTTTGTTGAACTCCCTTCTGATCACCAACGCTGCGAGCAGGGGCGTTGCTGGTCATTTTGACCAATAAAGTACCCCCAACGGATCAGAAGGCGTTCAATTTAAACTTTGTTTTCCTTTTCACCATTTTCTTGTTGTATTATATTGTAACTGTGTCTAGAAGACGTTGTTGCAATTAAAATAAAATAAATAATAATGTCGAACCAAAATTTAACAAAGGTTAAGGTTCCAAAATTTGAGGTTCAAGGTTTGTGGACAAAGGTTTTGGTTCGAACCTTTGTTCAGCCCATGCTTTACACAATCTATACATTAAGGGAGATTTTTTAAGAGCTATGAGAAAGTTTTTCAAAAGAAAAACACATAAACTTCAGAAAAATGCATGAAATCTTTATTTGAATCGATAGTACGGTCCATATAATTTAATGTTTGAAGATTATTTCATGCAAATGTTGACCGCGACTGCGCCTCAAATGGTCCATCCGCTTAGTCCAATTTTGGCATACTTTTCAATTTTTCAATTCAGTTTATTCTCTTCGCTTAAAATTAACAATTTGTGAGATCCTATTATTATTTAATTAAAGAGTTACAAGCTAGTTAGCTTTTTCTACCTAGATTAGGGTTTTCTTTTGGAAGTTGGGTTTGAACATTTCTTGTTGCTGACAGTGTACATGGGGAGAAATTATTTACAAAAACCCCTGGAATTTCTTTTTCTTAGTTTTTATGTTTTTTTGTTGTGCTTTTTTAAATATTTTTATAACTTATATCTAGGAACTAAAGTTAAGAATTAAGCTATGCTTACAATATGTGCACCTATTTCTGAAGTTAAGGGATAGTCGAGCCAGTCTCTCGGGAATTAATTCTAAATTTGCTTTCTGGTGTAAGTCAATTGTGGAGTGGTGCCAGGGCAGGTTGAATATCATTTTTAGGATTTTGTTTTGAGTAACTTGCAGTTTACCGACGTGACATTTTGCAATATCGGCCCAGACTGGGGCTCCATAAAAAATAACCGCTTGAAAAATCGATCTGAAAAGGTACATTTTGTTCTCGATACTTAATCTTGAGTTTCTATTAATGAACGGGTATAGGGTTCGGATTAAAATATTTACTTTTTTATTTGTGTTGTTTATGTGTTCTTTAAAGGTTAATTTTGTATCTAAAGTGATTCCTAGATATTTCACGGGGAAGTCCGAGGTAAATATATTATATAGAATAGGTGAAAGGCAGGAGCCCTGTGGGCAGCCTGCATGTATATCAATAGGTAGGGAGTTGGTTTTACCAATATGGACTGCAAATGATCTGTTTTGAAGAAAACTTTGAATTATTTTTATCAGTTCAGTGGAAAAATGCATGTGGTTCATTTTAAAAAGAAGTCCATTATGCCATACTGAGTCGAATGCTGCTTTTATGTCTAACAGTACCATACCAGTGGACAACGACCTTGAGAAGTTGGTTTTAACAATTTTTTTAATTCTGACTAGGGGATGTATGGTGCTATGTTCTCTTCGGAATCCGAATTGTTGCGCCGGAAGGATATCATTATTTTCAGTAAATAGCGTTAGTTTGTTTTTAATTACTTTTTCGAGAATTTTGCAAACCGAAGACAGCAGGCTTACAGGACGGTAAGAAGAAGGATGCTCTGCAGGCTTGCCAGCTTTCCTAATTGGGATAACTTTTGATAGTTTCCACGACTTTGGAAAATAGCTGAGGCGCAAACATTCATTTATTGTCCTTGTGAGAAATTTAACTCCTTTTCTTGGAAGAGCTTTCAAAAGAATGTTTTCGATGCCATCCAGTCCTGGGGATTTTCTAGTTTTAAGATTTTTTATGATGTTTGTTAATTCCAAGGGTCTTATAAAATACGACTCTTCTGGGCTGGGGGAGGATGAATCTAATAAAGATATATAATTTTCTACCTCGGCAACTGTTGCAGTATCGCTAAGATTGTTTGTTAGCGTATGATTGGAAGAAAACGTCTGGGCTAACAGTTCCGCTTTTTGTTCGGGGGTAGAGTAGCGCACGGAATTGTCGGTTAATCTGGGTATGTCAAGTTGTTTCTTCTTTATGACTTTTGTTAATTTCCAAAAGGGAGAAGAATTTTTTTCTAATGAGGATAAGAGATTGTTCCAAGATTCATTTCTGAATTGGAAAATCTTTTTCGAGATGAGCTGGTTAAACCATTTAAACAGAACTAAATCTGCTCTATTTCTTTGTCTCTGCCAGTTGCGACGATGTTGGTTTCTGCGTTTAATTAGGGATTGAATGTTTCTAGGAAGTGGGTTCGCTCTGAACTTTATTATTTGCTTAGGGATGCTGTCACGTTTCGCAATGTGGATGACTTCGTTAAAGTCAGCAATTAACTAATCAATGTCGTCAGTGTTATCAACTGTCATTAATTCATTGTTGGCAATAATATGTTGATAATTCTGGCGAATTTAACCCAGTCTGCTTTTTTCATGTCGTAGCGGAATGTATTAACGATGTCAGGACAAGTATCTAGTATAGTTTGGACAGGTAGGTGATCGGATCCAAGGCTGTTCATGACTGAAGTGTTTGATAAAAGTTGCGCACTGTTCGCTAGAAATATATCAAGAGTGGACCCTTGACTTCTGCTACTGGCAGGTATATGTGTGTGGTCTGCAGGATAAAATATATGAATGTTGGACGAGTTTAGAAGATCGTGTAAAATATTACCATAAGAGTTTGCTTTACAGCAGCCCCAACTACGATGGCGACAGTTAAAGTCACCTCCTAGCACGAAATCTCTATTATTGCTTGTCAACTTCTTTAAATCTGAAGTAAACAGTTGTTTTCTGTTTGGGTCAGCGCGTCCTCCAGGAAAATAGCAACAATACACTGCAGTCTGTGAGCCCGCAGGGTTAGTGATATTAATGCCAATAGATTCAATTACTTTGGTATTAGGGAGGGGTAGCAAGCTATGGCGAACATTTTTCTTAATAATTATAGCTACCCCTCCCCCTCTGTTCTCTGTTCTATCATTTCTATAACAGTGATAATTGATATTTTTTTATTGAAATCGAGTTTGTTAACCAAGATTCGGTAAGAAGGCAAATGTCTATTTTGTTAAGAAAAAGAAAGTTAAATAGTTCATCTTTTTTGTTCCTAATGCCTCTGGCATTCCACGTCACAATTCTTAATTTGTCTATTATTAAACAAGGAATTTGCAAGCTAAAGAGGTTATGACCTCAAACTGATCTGCTTTTGACTTACAGTTTCTTAAGTTATTGATTAATTCAAAGGTCAGGTTCTTAATTTCCTCCAAAGTAAAAAGATCCTGGTTATTAATTGGCTGAATGGGTGGGCGTACCCATGAGGGGTTGACAGGCGTGGCCTCTCGTTGGTAGTTAGGTCCACGAAGGCTGGGAAAGGCAGCATTATCATTCAGACGTGGCGACAAGTTTGAAGATTTAACATGGGGTCCAATGTGACTCTTTTGGTTGTGGAATCTTAAGGCGATGTAGTTTTTCCTGCTTGGTCAATCCGGGGAGTTCGATTTATGTGCACCTCTGCAGTTTGCGCATTTCACTGTGGAGCTTTCTTGACACTCTGACGTATTGTGACCCCCAGCGCAGTTTGAACAATACGGCTTAACAGCACAACGATTTGCTCCATGTCCAAACATTTGACAATTGTAACATTGTGTAATTTTGTTGCTATGGCGTTTTTGATATTCCCACTTAACTCTGACGTGGTTTATGACCGAATGATTTTTCCTTAGGTCGTTGAGAGTGGTTGATTTTTGGCTAAAGTACACGACGTACAATATTAGATCGCTATTATTGGGTCTATTTCTCTGAATGCGTTTGACATCGATGCACTCTAAACCCATTTCGATGAGAGCAGTTTTGACTAGAATGGGATCCATACTATCCAGTCCCAGAAGCAGTGCTTTGTAAGGCCTATCATTTTTGTTGCCATGAGAAAAATACTCGTACTTCCCATTCATATACACACAGGCAGCTTCATAGTCTTTTGCCTCCACACAGTGAAGCTTAATTCCAATAGAAATCTTCCTTTTCGAGTACATACTGCAGTTGATTGCTTTACAAATGTTATGCAGTTCCTCTGCTGAGCATTTGAGAACCGTTATTGGTGGAATGTACGTCTTGGTTTTTTTGACGATTTGCTCGCTATCGCCGTTATCAGCGTCAACGGGGTCATCAACAGTTTGAAGAGGAGAAAAGTAATTGGAGTTAGCGTTCGGGCGCTGTCCAGTGTCTATTTTTAGCAGCTTCTTCTGCACACGAGGCGACATTGCGGTGTCGCTTTTTGCTTTTGTTCTCTTAATTTTGGTTGGTTTGCTTTGATGCTTGTCTAATTGAATGCTTTATTTCGCGACGATGCGGTTGCTGTTGCGCACAGATCAAGCTCTCATCCAAGACTGATTTTGGCATACTCTTTTCAACATTTCGGCTGGTATCTCACGAATAAATGCTTCAATGTTGTCTTCCAATGCGTCAATTGAAGCGGGCTTGTCTGTATAGACATGATCTTTAACATAGCCCCTCAAAAAATAGTCTAAAGGCGTTAAGTCGCACGATCTAGGCGGCCAATTGACTGGTCCCGAACGTGAAATAAAATGTTCACCGAACTCGCCTCTCAAAAGGTCCATTGTTGCGCGTGCTGTGTGGCATGTGGCATCGTCTTGTTGAAACCACATGTCATGCAAGTCAAGCTCTTGCATTTTGGGCAAAAAAAGTTGGATATCATCTCAGGGTAGCGCTCACCATTCACAGTTACGTTACGATTCGCATCACTGATGGTCATCATTAACACTGGCCGATACAGCTGCGATATTTTCTTCAGTTCGCACTCTACGTAAGCGTGTTGGTGGTTTAATGTCCAACAATGTAAATTTGGTGCGAAATTTAGTCACAATATCCCGAATAGCCACTTCAGTGGGTCGATTAAACTGACCATAAAATGGAAGAAGCGCGCGACGAACTTTCTTAACAGAGCACGCATTTTGATAATAAAATTCAATAATTTGCAAGCGTTGCTCGTTTGTAAGACGATTCATGGTTAAATTATAGACCAAACTGAAGATGTTTGACAGTGAAACAAAACACGAAACGTACGTGAGCTGTTTAAACCAGTGTTGCCCAAAAGATAGTAGCTAAAAAATCACCCTTTATATGGGCATTTCCGCCGAATGGCATCCCAGGCGTACGTTCGCGACCTCATGTTTATTGTTGAAACTGAAATTCGATGAACCCCATTTTTTGCACCAAATATAAAACCATCAAAATGATATAGAATCGCAAAAAAAATGTGTGGAAAATTTTGGTTTTCTATTTTTATGTACATCAAAAAGGTCGCGAACGTACGCTCGTGGCCCTCGGAAATGCCCATATATAAAAGTGAAAGTATGTATGTTTGAATGTTTGTTTATTTTAGGCTTCTAGACCGCAGAACCGATCTTACCCAAATTTTTTACAGTATGCTTATCTCGTTTAGGAAAGAGTCATAGGCTATGTGTCATGTCTGTGAACCGGCTCAAAAGCGGTTCAAAAGTGGTTCAGAGCTACATCTCTGAAGTTATCTAAGCTTAGAACTTAACCGAGCCATCCAATTGAACCACTACAAAGTGGAAAGTATTCTTAAGGCTTATAAAGTGAGTGTTAGACGTTTACCAAATTTCCAAATTAAGTTAAGCTATAAACAGGAAATTTTGAGTGATGGTTGGAAATAAAGGTTAAAGGTTGAGTTTTAAGTTTTAAAGAGGTTCGGTTCACAGCAAAATAAAAGTTGAAATTCCGGGTTCGGCTTGCAGCCCTGCTTAATATACTCTGTTTACGAATGGTGATATTTAAAAACCGGGTTTTCTTATTTATTTTTATTTTATTTTATTTATATTACAGCTATACCAATGATGTCATAATGCAAATATGCACAATGGAAATGAAATATTTCACCACGGACGTGGCTGAAGTCCAAGGTCAATTTTTGCCAGCATTTGCAAAAGTGGGCGAAACCGAAAAAAATATACAATTATTAAAGAGTAAGTAAGAGTAAATAACCAAACTATCATTTTTTCAGTATATTAAGAGTTTGGTGATTTAGTTGTATATAAGAACTTATGTATATAAAGTGTATGTGGGCTCACTACTGTTTAACATGAAAAACTTGTCTCGAATCAATCATTATTTTAGCATTTGAGGTCCTGGGCCAGGAATAAATTGATTCTTAAAATCTTGTCAAAATACTTAAAAAAAAGTAAAATCGGCTTGTCAAGATGACAACAGCCCCGAGGGGCCAAAGCCGAGCCTCCCTCAATCTCTTGGCTTGTGCGCTTCTAATTTTAGCACAAGAGACCTACAGTTTAACGCCGAATCCGAACGGCAGTTTTTGAGAGGCTTTTCATGGCTAATTACTGCAATGCTGGCGCCAACAGCAAGAGGTGTGGCCGGGTGTAAAGTTTTATTCAAAGAAAAAAAACTTTTCATTAGATGTTCCGAGGCGGGATCGAACCCACGACCTCATGCTCAGCAGTCGCGCACACTAACCGCTGAGCCACTCCGGTCAAAATACTTATACCACCGTCCATTTGAACAATTCGATTACTATTTTCTAACCCATAGAGCTGATTGCAGACTTCTTTTTTTTTTTAAAGCATAATATTACACCAGTAATCGATACAAATTTTAAAGCTTTAGGATTTTTTGCTTAAAAGATATAAGTGTTAATTTAAGAAAAAATTTCGTTAAAATACTTATGCCATATAGTGTATCTTTAGTAATTAGTATTATTTAATCCAGATTTAGAGCATTTTGCAAGACGATCCGACAGGAAGAAGATGAGGATGAAGGTGATACCCGCGACCCACGCGTCTTCGTGTATCACAATAAAAAAATCAAAATGGAAGACGGAAAACTATATTGAGTTATGATGGACGAAGTACACCTATATCAGAGAAATTGAGTAACGCACAAGGTAAAAGTATTCTTTTCAAAAAATATTATCAAACTGTAACGAACCTTTGCAGCTGGGCGTAGCTCAGGGGTACTAGGGGATCGCTTCAACAAATTTATATTGAAAATTTGCCAGAAAAAAGAAGACAACGACTTAAATGTACTTTAGTCTATATTTGGGTTAATGTAAATCACTTAGTAATAAGTTTTAGACTAAGTTCACGATTCTTGATACACTTCAGTTCTTAACTTGACCGTTCGCCCGTTCGCGCTTGCTCCCGGACCGATTTCGAAGTACTCGCTCAGTTCCTAGTGCCACGTCCGCCTTCGTTGTGCTAATCGCTTCGACCCCGCAGGACTTTCGCACTACACACTGGCTACCTTTGACCTCCTTGTAAATTACCGTCGAGCCAATCGCTTCGACTTCCCGCAAGATTCCGTCACTCTGCCTTCTCGGTTACCGTTCGCTCGCACTTAGGTTCACAATAATTACGGCCGCTCCGCGCACTCGTAAATCCCCGACTGTCCCGTCTTCTGGGCAGTCGCTCCTTTTATAGCTGCTGGGCCTGTGTGATTCCAGACCCCGTTATATGTTTCAAGCGGGGCCTGCCTGGCTTCCTCTGCCTCGACTGCCGCCTCAGTACCGGGGCCTTTCGCTGCTGCTGCTCCATCGGGGTCTTTCGGTGCTGTCGCTAAAAACGGGACTTCCACTGCTTTCGTGCTGCCTAGAAACACAAACCGTCTGCTTGCAGCCGTCGAGAACATTCTGTCTAGTTGGCTTTGCGTCTCTCAGCCAATCCCTGCTCGCCGCCGTCCTCCAGCTACTGTTCCGTTGAAGCAAGGCCCTTGCTTCTCAGGCCACGGCCTTTGCTCTCCAACTCTCCACAGATCGCTCTCTAGCTCTTTTCACTATGAGAGAGAACTTTCCCCAATTCGCCGTGCTACCCTGTAATCACCGGCTTGTGAGAAATTACATCTCACACTCCCCCTTCCTACGGCTATTTTTGTTTCACACAATAACATTAACTCCTCCCCCTTATGCCACAACCGCCCGTTCACGGTTTTACCCCCCTCCTTTTTTTTCCCCACCACCTTTAAATCCGCCCATTTGCTTCCCTTCGCCAAAT
Organism: Lordiphosa collinella; assembly: GCA_018904265.1. Classification (NCBI taxonomy): domain Eukaryota; kingdom Metazoa; phylum Arthropoda; class Insecta; order Diptera; family Drosophilidae; genus Lordiphosa; species Lordiphosa collinella. The sequence goes on along the minus strand of JAEIFV010000708.1, from coordinate 29,472 downwards.
TTAAATTTCCGTGCCCTTGTCTTAACTCCCGCGCCACATTTAGGGGCGCCCCCCACTTTTCCCTCCCCCCCCCTTTTCAAAACAAGGCGGTGGGTAAAAAACAAAAATTAATTGTTTTGGGGTTTTTTTTTTTCCAGAGGTTTCCGAGATAAACTTTTGTTTACCTGAAAATAGAGAGCTGCCTATTCAGAGGGCGATGCTAGTTACCGGATATACCTTTGGTTACCCTGGAAATAGAGAGCTGCCTTTTCAGAGATGCTTGACGAGAAATCGGAAGGGAGAAGGCACAACGAGATAGCCAGGAGAGAGCTGTCAAGATATAAAAGAGCAGTCACAATGATTTTATAAACAGAGAGACACAGAAAATTGTAACACACACCAAAAATGTATAACACATAAAGACTATAACAAGTGGAATCAGTGAGTTTACTTGCGGGAGGAAACAGCCTGGTGTCCAAACCATAACTGGCGCAGCCGGTAGTCCTCACCCCGTGTTGCGACCTTATTGCTTCTTTCTGTTGGTGCAAATCGTCTTTCAAATAGTGTATGTATTTTAAAAGAAATATTTATTTACATGCACAGGTGTGAAAACTCAGAAGCATGAAGGTATATCATGACGAGTTTTAGCGCTACATTGAGGGTGAAAGAGGAAAATTGGGGAACTCTAACCAATTCGTCGCAACACGTTGAATTTTACTTCATTTAGGGTGAGCTACAAAAAAAAATTGTTGAGGGACTGTATATGGTCCAGGTTGTTTTTCAATCCCATTACAAGTGATACTCTCTGGGACAAAGACACAATACATATACATGCACACAATCTGCTTAGTGGACGTTGTAGGAAGTAAGTTGCATGGTTTGGGATCTACATGGTATATGTGGAAAAACACGAATAAGGTGAATAACTACATGGAATATGTAGAATAGAGACTGAAAATTAAAAAAATTGAAAAAAATTAATGAAATTTTTATATACAATGAGATGTGGTGTGGCTTATGCATTGCTCATCCACATGGAATATGTGGTGGAGCAAAGAAAAATTAATAATTGAAGAAAGAATTGAAAAAATTAACAAATTTGTATATACAATGAGATTTGACTTATACGTTGATCATCCACATGGAATATGTGGTGTTCAAAATAACGGTCTATAAGAATGGTCGCATCAAATTATATCTAATAATGTTAGTGCAACATGTTAAAGCACCACTATTGCCAAACCGATTTTTTTTAAGCAACAGTGTTGCAAAATACTTACCTGTCAAAAATAAAAGGGTTTTTGAAAGAAAGAGACAAAGAGTCGTACGACGATGGGAAATAGTTGCAACAAGCAGCTACTTGTGTTGGGTTAGTTTGACTTTCAATTGTTCTCATTCTCCTATCGTCATTGGAACGTAAAGGTTGTGCGGACAGCAAATTAAAAAAAAAAAAAAAAAAAAAAAAATCTTCACAAGTGAAAAAAAGTCATCAAAATTTTTTTTAACGCAGTTTAAAAGTTAAATAAAGCGGCTGCATATACTCATCTTTATGTGTTTTGCATATGTGCATGGCATTTACCACCGGTTTAGGACTGAATTCGATTTCAATGTAAGTAACAATTAAGAAAAAAAAAAAAAACGAAAATGACTTGCAAATGCCTAACACATATACATGAACACTTGAATGCAAAGAAAAAAAAAAAAGTAATTCCGTCTTTCAAAACCCGCACCTTCTTACTTATACATACACATACAGAGGCGCAGGAGCATAGAAGAAGGCGCAGAGGCGCACAGCCTCAGGAACCAAAAGAAGACCACGCCATCGATTGAAAGACTTCGTCACACCTTGGCAAATCGAAAAGTGACAGGCTAAGCGAGTGACAGTTCTAATACAACGCACTTGGCCACAGTAATCTCCACGGCACTTTCCGAGTCACATTCACTGTATACTGAAGGTGCGTGAAGCCAGCAGTTACAACAAGTCGAAATCATTAATACCAAAATCTAAGAAGACCACGTAATCAATTGGAAGATTTCGTCACACCCTGGGGAAAGCGACAAATAATAGGCTAATCAATTGACAGTTCTATTACATATATCGGGAGAACCCCGACATCGCACTTGGTCGCAGTAATTGCAACGACACTTTCCGAGTAACATCCACGGTTTACTGGGTAACTCGTTACTGTCATAATTAATTTAATACCAACTAAGCCTACCATATACACGTATACATACACATAAGCATATACATACACAAACGCATACAGTTTCGTATAGCATACATCCATATTACAAAACCATAGCTAACACAGACATAAACATGTCGCGTAGAAGAATTAATAACACCACTCCGGAACCATTACACATAGAGCCTATTAATGAAGTAGATATTTTGTCCTCTTTACGCATACCAGATGCTATAAAGCAACTACCAACATATGATGGCAACCCCCGTTTGCTTTACGAGTTTATAAGTAATGTAGACGAGATTCTTTCAGTAATTGAAGCTCAAGACCGTCCTAATAATAGTAAGATCCTATTACGAGCTATTAGAAACAAGGTAGTCGGCCAAGCTAATGAGGTTCTAAATACATATGGTACACCATTAGATTGGAGCGTTATAAAAAGTAACCTTATTCTTCACTATGCTGATAAAAGATCTGAAACATCACTGATAATGGATTTGCATAACTTACGCCAGAATAGAAACACATTTGAGGAATTTTATAGTGAAATTATTGAAATTCAATCAACTCTTTGTAATAATGTGTTGATTCATGAAGAAAATGAATACGTGGTCAAAGCAAAAAAGGATTTATATGCTGCAATGTGCTTAAATATATTTTTATCTGGACTAAGAGACCCATTGGGAGCTACAATTAGAGCCATGAAACCACTCACTTTGGCTGCTGCACTAGATTATTGCGTTAAAGAACAAAACATCTATTATCAACGCAAAAATTCTTCTAAGGAGTTTAGATATAGACAGCACCAAAATACTTTTTATAATAGATCAACTAACAAACAAGAAAATTGGAACAATAAAAGTTCAAATAGCGAACACAATAAAGCTAATTATTTGAATAACAGGCCATCTGAAAATTTCACATCCCAATTCAATCAAAATAGTAATCAGGATCGAAACAATAAGACATATTCTAATAACACTTTAGTAAAACGTAATCAAGCTTACAATGACAAGTCGCAGACATTTAATTCATTTCACTCTAATCCATTATTTGATGGTAATAGCGGCTTTTCAAAGCTTAGATCGGGTCAAAGTCAACAAAATAACCAACATCCAAAAACTACATATAATTCTGATTTATATAATCAAGCCAAATCAACTCAGGAACTCACTAATATTGAAGATGGACGAAATTTTCATGTATTAGCCTCGAACCAACCGGATACCTAAGTTCACGAAAATTCGGTCGAGAATTAGTTTTTATAATGACGTCTGCCGCATCGAATAAAAAATTAAAATTTTTAATCGACACTGGTGCTACCTCATCTTTTATTTTACCTGATAAAGTCGATGTTAAATATCATTATCCATGTGAGAAGATAATTATAAAAACTATTCTAAAATATCATTCAATAGATAGATATACAATACTACCGATATTTTCGGAATTTAATATACATGGTACCTTTAAATTTCTTCTCTTTAAGTTTCATGATTATTTTGATGGCCTGTTGGGCATAGATTTTCTTAACCATGTAGGTGCCAATATAGATTTAGTTAACGGAATTTTAAAAACACCCAATGCTAGCATAAATCTTTTACGGAAGCGTAACATGTGCGTTGAAGCTTTAAATATTCCTCCTATGATGAAACTGCTAGTTAGTCTTCCTGTCGAAATAGAAAATGGAGACATATTCTTAGAAGAAACGTGGATAAGCCGTAAGGTTGTACTATCCGAAGGTCTTTATAAAGCTGAGCATGGATTATCTTTAATAGAAGTAACAAATACTAGCGATATCGAACAATCCATTTTGATTGAAAATCCTTTAAAAGTAACAAAATATTCGACGACTGAATTTTTCGAAATCAATGCGATCGAACCGGCAACGAAACAAACGGAGGATAACTTTATAGACTTTATGTCCTTACTTCAAATTGATCACCTCAATAATGAAGAAAAAAATGGCCTTCTGAAGCTTCTCAAAAAATATAGGGATGTTTTTTTCATAGAAGGCCAACCTCTAACATTCTCTGACGAAGTAAAACACAAAATTTATACTTTAAATGAAGTACCAGTTCACGTTAAATCTTATAGATACCCATATGCTCATAAAGAAGAAATTTATAAACAAGTTTCTCAAATGTTACAACAGGGTATTATTAGACCGAGCCACTCACCATGGAGTGCACCTGTTTGGGTAGTCCCTAAGAAATCTAATGGTGAAACAAGAAAGTGGCGACTTGTAATTGATTACAGGAAACTTAATGAAAAAACTATCTCTGACAAGTATCCATTACCCAGAATAGACGAAATCCTGGACAAATTAGGCAGATCATTATATTTCACGACCCTTGATTTAGCCAATGGCTACCACCAAATTGAAATGGATCCGAAAGACATTCTAAAGACGGCTTTTACTGTGGAAGGGGGACACTATGAATTTTTGCGAATGCCTTTTGGGCTTAAAAATGCACCAGCCACATTTCAAAGGGTAATGGACAACGTTCTAAGAGATTTACTAGGTAATACTTGTTTGGTATACCTGGATGATATTATTATATTTTCTACTTCTTTGCAAGAACACATTATAAAACTCGAACAAGTTTTTACCAAGTTACAAAACTCAAACTTTAAAATTCAGCTTCATAAATCGGACTTCCTTAAAAAAGAGATTCATTTTCTGGGTCATGTAGTAACTACGAATGGTATAATGCCAAACCCTGATAAAATACGAGCTGTGCAAGAGTTTCCTTTACCAAAAACCCCCACTGAAATCAAATCATTCCTTGGCCTCTTAGGATATTATCGGAAATTCATACAAGATTTTGCGAAGCGTACCAAACCACTAACCAATTGCCTTAAACAAGGAAACAAGGTAGAAATAAATAAAGGGTATGTGGAGTGTTTTGAGAGTTGCAAGACGTTATTATGCAATGACCCGATTCTGCAATATCCAGATTTTTCTAAGCCTTTCGTGCTCACAACAGACGCTAGTAATTTTGCATTAGGTGCAATTCTTTCACAAGGCAGAATTGGTAGCGATAAACCAATATGCTATGCCAGCAGAACCTTGTCTGATTCAGAAATTGCTTACTCTGCAACAGAAAAAGAATTGTTAGCTATTGTTTGGAGTACAAAATACTTTCGGCCTTACTTATTTGGTAGGAAGTTTCAAATAGTCACAGACCATAAACCACTGACTTGGCTCATGAGTCTAAAAGAGCCGAATGCACTACTACTTCGTTGGCGCTTGAAACTAGAAGAATTCGACTATGAAGTCATTTATAAGAAAGGCAAACTGAACACCAATGCTGACGCATTAAGTAGAATCCCTGTCGATTTGAATGTAACTGATGTGTTACCCCAACTATCGAATAACATGACTCATGAAAGTATAAACGATGAGATATTAATATCGGAAAAGCCTCTTAATGATTATCGGTATCAAATTATAATTCGACTTGGAAAAAATAATTGTTCAAATGGTGAATACCCTTTTAAAAATAAATATAGACAGGTCATTGAAGCTCGAGATTTTTCTGAAATTTCAATCCTCAATATTTTTAAGGAATTTGTAAAACCGAATAAACTTATTGCCATTTACACTGATGATGACACCTTTAAGTTGGCTCAGCATGTTTTCTCTCAATACTTTTCAGGCAGTAATATCTACAAAGTAATAAGATGTACAAAACTGCTTGAAGATATTGTTGAAGTTGATAGACAGGAGGAGTTAATTAAGATGTATCATATTAATAGTAATCACAGAGGTATTGAGGAGACATTAACGCACCTTAAAAGAGAATGTTACTTTCCTTATATGAAAAATAAAATTGCGCAAACTATTAATAACTGCGACACTTGTCATTTAAACAAATATGATCGGAAACCTCAGAAACCATTTTTCTCTTTACCAGAAACACCAACAAAACCTCTCGATATTATTCATATAGATGTTTATTACATTAACCACACGCAAAACCTTACAATTATAGATAAATTTTCAAAATTTGCTGCAGGGTATATTCTACCCGCTAGAGATAGTTTATCAATTGTAAAATCATTACAAAAATTTGTAAAAGATTATGGTATACCTGGAAAAATTGTTTGCGATCAAGGAACTGAGTTTTCTTCAAACATTTTTAAAGACTTTTGCGCTCAATATCGAATTGAAGTGCATTTCACGTCCTTTCAGCAGTCTTCCAGTAATTCCCCAGTTGAAAGACTTCACTCGACATTCACGGAGATATATCGAATCATTGTATCAAAAAAGAAAGAATCCAAGTTACAGTTAGAGCATGAAGATATATTTACGGAGACTCTAATTACTTACAATAATTCGATACACTCTTCCACTAAACTAACGCCTTATGAAGTTTTTTTCGGTAGAACATCAGAGTTCCTAAAGCTTAATAGATTCTGCAACCAACATGATTATTTACAAAAGTTAAATCACTTTCAGCAAAATCTATTCCCGAAAATTAGAGCTACGTTAGAGCAGAATACACAAAAACAGATTAGCAAATTAAATGTTAATAGGCAAGAACCGAATAATCCTATCGAAAATAATATAGTTTATAGAAGGGAAAATAGAAGAAATAAAATGGAACCGAGGTTTTCTAAGCAACAAGTAAAAGATAATAAAAAACTGACAATAATTACAAAAAAGAATAAAAAAATACACAAATCAAAAATTAAACGAAGGGTAAAAACAAACTGACTACAATAATAAAAAAAATTACAGAAATATATTACACACTCATGACGACACTTTGTTCAAAATGTATAAAATAAATTTTTTGAAACATTTACAACACAAATACAATACAACATTCATATGTTAAACAACATTGCTAAAATTTGTTGAAACACTTAAAACACAAATAGAATTAAAAATGAAATGTAAAATGATTTTGTTGAATTAATAACAGCAATTACCTAAAAGTTCACGTATATGTCAAATCTCTAACACGGAACCGCAAGTTGCGTCGCTCTGTCTCAAGATATATATTTCGATCCTAACTCCGCTCTGAAGGGGGGAGGAGTTACCGGATATACCTTTGGTTACCCTGGAAATAGAGAGCTGCCTATTCAGAGGGAGATGCTAGTTACCGGATATACCTTTGGTTACCCTGGAAATAGAGAGCTGCCTTTTCAGAGATGCTTGACGAGAAATCGGAAGGGAGAAGGCACAACGAGATAGCCAGGAGAGAGCTGTCAAGATATAAAAGAGCAGTCACAATGATTTTATAAACAGAGAGACACAGAAAATTGTAACACACACCAAAAATGTATAACACATAAAGACTATAACAAGTGGAATCAGTGAGTTTACTTGCGGGAGGAAACAGCCTGGTGTCCAAACCATAACTCCAGGGTGACCGTCGCACCGATTACTCTCGGTATTTTCTCCACGTCCCCTATCGATAAGCTTTGTATGAAATTTCACTTACATTTATCTAATTCCGCTTCTTTTCCCCACAGGTAACTGCTCTTCTGGTCCCCTTCCGCCCAGGTAAGTTCCCCTTCCCCCCACCCGCATATTCATTTGTTTTCTTTTCCTTTGCAGCACGCGTTGCCGGCCAGCCATGGGATGACGATACCCCACTCTGCCCCTTGCCCAAGCTGCCCATGACGTCGCCCCGATGCTGCTATAGCTGCTAATGTTCCTGCTCGTCCAATGTATGTGTGTATTTGTTTTCCTGTGTTTTTTTTCCCCTTTGTGTTTCGCCGCTTCACGCCGCCGCTTTTCTGGCTGGTCGACCGACCATGCTTACCTTTGGACATGCGCTCCATCCCACTTTTAGCGATCAAATAGACCGAGTTTTATGCCCGGTTCTCACTACAGCACATTCTTGCATTCCTGCATTCTTGTGTCGGATGCAACTTTCTCCCCAAAAAAAAAAAAAAGGGGGGGGTGGGGGAAAAAAATTGGAATCAATTTGGATGCAACAGCATTCGTGACTTTTCGAGTAGTGACTCGGCAGGGTATCGATAATTTTGCCTATCGAACGGGTATCGATTCAAGTGCAACCACTAAACAAAACAAAAACAGCTGTGACACTTTAAGCGGAATAAAAAGAAAATCGACATGTCAAATAAAGCAGGTAAGTTTAATTATTATTTCAATTTAATTGCATGACATGATTAGAAATTTTGTCGCAACAGGAGACACTAGATTCGCGTGGACACTAGAGTCCACAACTACGGTGCTGGAGCTTTGGGAAGAATATATTGGAGGACTCCGCGGGACTAGAAAAAACTCCCACATTTACAAGGAAATGGCGGAAAAAATGAAAATGTACGGACCGACTCCTGGGGAGATAAAGACGAAAATTGACAACATGACCCGAAAATACAGGTACGTCAACAAAAGGATCTTATAAATGGCTTAACTAAAACTATTTCTCAATGGTTGGAGCTGGCAAAAGTTGGACCATCTGGCGGCAGCCCATCCACCTGGGAGCACTTTGATCAAGTGTCGTCAATTCTAAGTGTGTCGAAGTCCATCATAGTTAAACCAGTTGACAGCACAGGTGAGAATATTAAAAAAATAAATATGCTTTTTTATATAACTAAAAAATAAATTTTTGCAGACTTCTCCCCATACATCGATGGAGACAGTCGAGTTGTCTCCTTTAACAGCAGCAGCAACATGTCAGATGCATCGGCCGACGACGTTTGGACAAGCAGGACCAGTTTCTCGATATCGAGAAGAGGAAGCTGGCTGCCATGGACCGTATGGTGGAGGAGTCGGTGAGCTTCCACAACCGTGTGATGGCTCACTTGGAGAAGAAAGAGGAAAGGGAGAGAGAAAATGCCTCAAAAAAGTAGAAAATATTAATTATAATTAAAATAAGATAAAAAAAGAAATTGCTAAGCTTGGCTCTGGCCTTTTAGGCTGCTGTTTTTCTTCTTTTTTTTTAATTAAGATTAAATATGAAGCTTGTTTTGTGCCAAATAACATGTAAGAACTGTAAAAAAATAACTGTGAAGATAAAATTGTAGAAAATAAGATTAGGTAAAAAAATATTTTATTCATTTGCATTCTCTACAAAATATGCAGAAAGTGTATGGCGAATTGTTTCGGCGTTTTCAGAGTGATTTCCAAGCCAGACTTGATGATCAGGCTGTTGGTGGTGCTGGAATGTTTCAAGATCCTGTTGCCAATGTTCCGAAACAGAGCTGTTGTGCATGTTGCAGAAGTTATGCAAGATACAACAACATGCGATAATCTGAGGAGTCTTCTCTATGCTGTTGTCTAATCCCTTCCCGATCCGACGGAAGCGAGCTTTCAGATGACCAAGCGCATTCTCCACAACTCGCCTGACCTTAAACATTAATTGAAAGCGCGCTGCTCTGGAGTTGCCTCTACGGAAAATGGATATGGCTTCATGACATTCCTTGAAAATCTAAAAGCCGAATCGCCTAGTACAACAATGGGCCCCTCGGTCCCATTTATGGTCTTGGTGTTGGTTTGCAGCAAATCGCTTTCATCCAAAATTCTTTTCAAGTTAGAATTTTGAAATATTTAGGAGTCGTGACAGCGACCTGGACACCCAACACTTATGTAAGCGAATCTGTATCTAATGGTACAAATTAAAAGAGCATAAATTATTAAAAAGGTAACATCCTACCGATAGTCGACAAATGCAAATAGCACCGTTGAGTACCAACCCTTGTAGTTCCGATAATCCACTGCGTCTTCAGCCCGAGGCCTCACCTCAATGTGGCAGCCATCTATGATAAACACAAATCATACAATAAATGCATTTCGCTCAATCTATTTAACTATTCCATACCCATAGCTCCGAAGCATTGCGGAAAGCCAAGAGCTTCAAATCCTCTCACGCAGTCGGTCACCGTGTCCTGAGTGAGGAAATCGGCTGGCAGATAATCACTGGCTAACTGGGCAATCACTTCACGGCAAAACTCATGTAATATTGTGCATACAATGGTTTTGGACACTCCGAAGAGCCTTCCAATGGTCCGATACTCCGCGGAAGATCCCAAAGTATACAGTGCTATTGCAATTCGTTTGTCCAAAGGAATTGCCAATCGGAATGGAGTGTCTTGTTTCCGCAGACCCTGAAGACGCTCCAATAAAATTGAGAACGCGCTCCTCTCCACCCGGAAACTTTCCTTAAAGAACTCATCTGAGTTGCGGGGAACGTCCTCCTCCCAAAACGAGCCATATCGTGCCTGTTGAAGTTTCCAATATTAAAAATTTGAATTATTATTTAATTGCTAAGAAGTGTGAAAATTAATTAACTACTTACAAATGTCCAAACGCTACGACGGGTTCTTTCCATTTGCTGATCTACAGCCCGTGATGTTCCTGCCAAGTCCATCATTTGCAACAACATTGCCTCGTCTTTCTCCAAAGCTGATAACAGATAATGACCATCATCTAAATCCTTTTTATTTGCTTCAACTTATTTTTTCACAATGTCAACAAATACCAGTCAGCTGTTCAATGGATGCAAGAACACATGAATGCAATAATGGTGCCAATGCGAACACCTTATCGCATCTTTTCGATAAGTCGAGATGTCGATGACAAAATCACGGCGGTGAGAACCAAGCATTAGGCTCCGCAGCCTCGGTCTCCACGCTGCTGCGCAGCGATCACGCCAGTGCACCGTTCCCTTGCAAGCTTTCTGTAGAGAACCTTTTTAGAACGGTTCATACTGGTATCGCTATCCCTTTCTCTTCGCCCCATTTCTGTGTAAAATGTTAGGGATTGACTCCTTGATACCCTGCAAACCTTCAAAATGCTCCTTATTCTTGCTTTCAACCCATCTTATTTTTTTTTCCTTTTCTTTATTTTCAGATATGCTATAATTTACAGATTACTGGGGATATACAACTTATAATCTGATAGGGACCTTCATACCTGGGTGTTAATTTTGCAGTGAATCCTTCCGATGCCTGGAGAGATGGCGCGTTTTGGCGTATACCTCGTCGCCTGCCAGTGGTTTCCAAGCGCGTCTTCTTAGGTTATAATGGCGAGCCTGATCCTGCGCCGCCTTCTCCATATTTCTCGTTGCCACCTCGAAAATCTCCGTTAACTTCTTCGCGTTTTCTCCCACACCCCTTTTTGTGTGTCCTGTCCCGAAATTGTTGTTGTCGTACAAGGCATTAGGCAACCGCGGTTCCCTTCCTTGTACGAGAAGCGCCGGTGTTTATCCAGTCGATTCCGCCACACTGGAATTGACTGCTAAAGTGAGTTCCGGTTGCAGCTCATCCCACCTCCTCTGATCAGAGCCTGCAAACTCATTGTCTTAACCGTCCTGTTTGCTCGCTCCGTTGGGTTCTCCTGAGGCGTATATGGCGCTGTAAATTGATGGGATACACCCATCTCTTCCAAAAATCGATTAAGCGCCTTACTCGTGAACTGTGCTCCATTGTCTGTTACTAGCACCTTTGGTACTCCGAACCGCGCCAAGATTCGTTCCCTGAACGCTTTCTGCAAGGCCACCGCCGTTGCTGTTCTTAGTGCTACTAGTTCTGTCCATTTCGAAAATCGATCGATCAGTAACAGTAACACCGAGTTCCCATGCTTCGACCGAGGCAATGGCTCTACGAAATCTGCACAAACCGTTACCCACGGCTCTTCTGGGATCTGCGTAAGCATCTTCCCAGACGTTTGCAATTGGTGCGATTTGTATTTCTGCCATGTTTCGCATCTCCCGACAGACCTCCAAATATCCCTTTGCATTCCGGGCCAATAATACCTTGCGGCAACTCTTGCTATTGTTCGCCTTGTGCCCGTGTGTCCTGCTGTTGCCGCATCGTGATTTTCATGTAGCACCCTTTTTTGCTCTTTTTCTGGCACGCACAATTTCCACGCAGCTACTTCTTCATGTCCCGCTCGATGAGGTATATGTCTATACAAATTTCCAGACTCTTTTAAACAATCTTCTTCTCTGAACCCACCCGATCCTCTCACCTTCATCGGCTAACATTAGTTGTTCGCACTTTTCGGCCTCCAATGGTTGCCGTGAGAGTGCATCGGCTACCACATTGAGTTTGCCTTTCCTGTACACTACCTCAAAGTCGTATTGGTGCAATTCTAACGCCCATGGACTTTCTACGGAATTCAGCCATTTTAGTGCCATGTGTATTGCCGTAGTTTACGGACTGCCCAAACTATCGCCAGGCACTCATTCTCCGTAGCAGAGTAATTTTGCTCTGCTGCGTTGAGAGTAATACTGGCGTAGGAGATAACTCTCTCTCTCTTCGTCTGATGACTGAGTTAATATAGCTCCCAAACCGTAATTGCTCGCATCCGTTTGTAACTCGAATTCTTTCTCAAAATCCGGGCACGCCAGTACAGACGTAAGTCTTGCTCGAACTTCCTCGAACGCATTCCGTCTTTCCTCCGTCCACTCCCATTTAGTTTCCTTTCTAAGCAGAGTTCAATGGTTTGTACCGTAGACGCGAAATCCGGTACAAATCGCCTGTACCATGACGCTTCCCCCAGATACTGTCTTAACTCTCTGACATTTGTGGGTGGTTTGAGCTCCGCTATTGCCGCCACTTTGTCCGGGTCCGTTTTATTACCTTCCTCAGTCACCATATGCCCCAAGTACCTTAACTCCTTTTGAAAAATTCGCATTTCTCGACATTTATTTTAAGGTTTGCTGCCTTCAATCTGCGAAATACCTCAGCCAGATTTTTCATATGCTCTTCCAGTGTCCGCCCAATCACAATGATGTCGTCCAAATATGCGAACGCATGCGTCATCATTTCTGGACCAATTGCTTGGTCAAGTGCTCTTTGGAACGTGGCTGGAGCTGATGCGAGGCCAAACGGCATCACTCGCCACTGGAATAGCCCTCTTCCTGGAACCGTAAAGGATGTACATGGTCTGCTTTCCGGCTCCAATGGAATTTGCCAGTAGCCATTCTTTAAGTCGAGGCTACTAATGTACTTCGCTTCCCTCAATTCCTCAAGGATATGATTCACCCTAGACAGTGGATATGCATCCATTTCAGATCGTGCATTCCTGTCCCTAAAATCGACGCAAAACCTCCATTTTCCGTTCTTCTTCTTGACCATTACCACTGGTGCACTATGAGGACTTTTCGACTTCTCAATGCAACCCTTTTCCAACAGTTCATCCACTTTGCTGTTTATATCTGATTTTTTGGAAAGTACCGTTGCTTTACCGGGTGGCTCAGCGGCTAGAGTGCGCGACCGCTGTGCATGAGGTTGTGTGTTCGATCCCGCCTCGGAACATCTAATGAAAAGTTTTTTTCTTTGAATAAAACTTTACACCCGCCCTCACCTCTTTGCTGTTGGCGCCAGCATTGCAGTAATTAACCATGAAAAGCTTCTAAGGCTGCCGTTCGGATTCGGCGTTAAACTGTAGGTCCCTTTCTCTTGTGCTAAAATTAGAAGCGCACAAGCCAAGAGATTGATGAGAGAGGCTCGGCTTTGGCCGTTTGGGGCTGTGTCATCTTGACAAGCTAATTTTACTTACTTTTTTTACCGTTGCTTTACCGGCCTGTCGTCCTTCATAGTTATCCTATGTTGTGTAATGTTCGATAGACCCTTCATGTTTGCGAATTCTGCCAATTCTTTTCGCAAAAATTTTTCCACGCGCGTTTTTGGACTTTCTACCTCAGGCTCGTCTCTTGGCTCTTTTGGACTGTTCTCGATTTCCACGACTGCCACCGATATTTTCTCCTCCAACCAACCATTCCTTCTGCCTCTTAGTGGGATCTTAATTGTCATCTCCGCACATTCCACTTTCAAACCGGCCTTTACTAGGAAATCCCATCCCAACACCAGTCCATGTATGATTCCTGGCAGGACCAGTAATTCCATTGTCAATTCCTTATTCCCGAAACTTATAATTGCTTTGAATTGCTCGCAAACATTGCTGCTCCTGCCATCTGCTAGCCTCACCTGTCTCCTTACTCGGTTTAGCGATTCTTCCCCACGCATTCATCGCAACATTTCCTCGCTCACAAAACTACTGGTAGCCCCAGTGTCGACTGTGGCCTTATACGCTGTCTTTCCGATCGGCACTGTTGCAGACAAATGCCTCTCCTCGTCCTTCAAATCTTCTATTAGTGCTGAGGGGCGGGTCCTGAAGACACCCGCTCGACCCTCCCAGACCGGGGTCGACGATCGTTTCCCGAACGCCTGCTGCACTCCCAGGCTCCCACCCTTGACACTCTCGCAAAATGCCCTACATGCCCGCACCGCCGGCATTTTTGAGGGGTATTCTACGAATCCTTCCCCGCGCGGTTGAGCAACCGCATGCGCATGTCCTTGGGGTGGTATTATTGCACATCTATGACAACCGTCATTTTGTGCCTGAGATTCTGTCCCGGATGTGTTAGGAGAGCTGACTGCCATAAAACGCGACCTTTTCGGTCTGCTTCCCTGCCTCAAATTGTACCTGTCTCGCTCCAACTCTTAAAATTCGTCTGCTAGCTTCATTAGTTGGGTTAGATTTTCGCACAAAAATGGTCGTACAAACGCTCTCAAATCTGGCAAGCTGTTATTAAATATCGTACTTAACTGCCTGGATGGTTTATAGCGCAGTGGTCGCATCAATGTCTGCATCTCGACCATGTATAGTTTAAATTTTTCGGATAATCCCTGTTTCCTTCTGTATACTTCGTCTTCCACCTTTGGAAAGTAGTGCCTTGGCAGAAGTACTCTTGGAAACTCTCCAGAAACCCTGCCCAAGTGGTCCACTGCTGATTATTTGCCACATACCACTTTAGAGCTATTCCTTTTAACAACTCTGGCATTGTCCTAGGTAACCAATTTAAGTTTATTCCGTATGTGTCCGCAGACCACTTTACTTGTTCAATAAACTCTTGTGGCTTGCCTTGTCCATCGAAACTTATTCCCCATTCTCTTACCTGCTTGGCTACTTTGGAGTGGTCGCTCCTTGGTGTTCCGCGTGTTTTTGGCTTCCGCGGTCATACTCGGTATGGACAACTCTTTCAGTTCGAAGTCCTGCCCCGGTAGCTGTAGCTGATCCTTAACTGGACTGTGCCTTGCGTGAAGTCGGGCCAATTCGTCGATCCTCAGACCCACTTTTAAGTCTTTTTCCATACTTTGTGCCCATTCACCAAACTCTTTCCTCATGTTTTCCACTGTTCCACTCACTTCCAACCCAAATTCCTTAGTATATTTAACCAACTCCTCCTTTTTGAGGTTATACACCCATGCTCGTACCATTTTTTCGCTGTTTTACTCTTCTTTTCTTCAATACCACGTTAGGCGCCAGTTCGAACGAACCTTTGACGCTGGGCGTAGCTCAGGGGTGCTAGGGGATCGCTTCAACAAATTTATATTGAAGAGTTGCAAGAAATAAGAAGACAACGATTTAAATGTACTTTAGTCTATATTTGGGTTAATGTAAATCACTTAGTAATAAGTTTTAGACTAAGTTCACAATTCTTGATACACTTCAGTTCTTAACCGTTTCGCCCGTTCGCGCTTACTCCCAGACCGATTTCGAAGTTCTCGCTCAGTTCCTAGTGCCTACGTCCGCCTTCGTTGTGCTAATCGCTTCGACCCTGCAGGACTTTCGCACTACACACTGGCTACCTTTGACTTCCTTGCAAATTACCGTCGAGCCAATCGCTTCGACTTCCCGCAAGATTCCGTCACTCTGCCTTCTCGGTTACCGTTCGCTCGCAATTAGGTTCACACTTAGGCACTTGGGTTAGGTAATTACTGCGCCCCGCGCACTCAAGTCCCCGACTGTCCTATCTTCTGGGCAGCCACTCTTTTGATGGCTGCTCCGCAGGCCCGTTTCGCTGCTCCAAGCAGGGGCCTGATTCCAGACACCGTTATATGTTTCAAACGGGGCCTGCCTGCCTTCCTCTGCCTCGGTTGCTGTCTCTGTACCGGGGCCTTCCGCTGCTGCTGTTCCATCGAGGTCTTTCGCTGCTGCTGCTCCATCGAGGCTTTTCGCTGCTGTCGCTGTAGCGGGACTTCCGCTGCTTTCGTGCTGCCTAGCAGCACAAACCGTCTGCTCGCAGCCGTCGAGAACATTCGGTCCCGTTGGCTTTGCGCCTCTCAGCCAATCCCCGCTCGCCGCCGGCCTCCTGCTACTGTTCCGTTGAAGCAAGGCCTTTGCCTCTCAGGCCACGGCCCTTGCTCTCCAACTCCACAGATCGCTCTCTCGCTCTTTTCACTATGAGAGAACTTTCCCAATTCGCCGTGCTACCCTGTAATCACCGGCTTGTGAGGACTTACTCCTCACAAAACTCTGAAAAAATTTTTTTAAGGCTTAGATAGTAGCATTGCGGAATGTCCACGATCCGCTCCACATAGAAGTTATTTATTTTAAAACAGTGGCATTTGAAGGAACGAATCGCTGCCGCGCGAACGCTGTCATTGCCTTCTTGCCCGAAGACATGAACGGCGAGCATCAGAAATGCTGTCATTCCACCAATAAGTTGGCATGTGTTGTCGCTTATAGGGCTTGCGCTGAATCATGCTTGCATTGCACACCGTCTCCAGCTGTTCTGCCAACTGGTCCGCCATATTCTGTGCACTCCCAGATACTCCAATTTTAGAGTTATGATCGGTATGGTGTTAACCTGGATGTCGAGTAAGAGCAGTGTGGACTTAGAGTTGATAGTGCATCTGGGTGTCGAGCATGTCTTCCTTCACTTCGGGGATTTATTAGCCAATTGAAAAGAAAGACGTTGTGTTGCTTTGTGTGGTTCAAATATGAATGAATATAATGTGTCTTTTTGGAATAATCTAAAGCTACGCGGCTCACAGGCCGTTCTTATATATATATTATTACATAGATTTCTGCTGATGCAGGCTTTTGTTGCAGTTCGCTGTTTTGGCTACGCGGCTCACAGGCCGTTCTTATATATATATTATTACATAGATTTCTGCTTATGCAGGCTTTTGTTGCAGTTCGCTGTTTGGGGCCGGATGCCCGTGTTGCTTTGCCGTTTCAGCGTTCTTGTCCGTGTTGATTTGTCTTCTCAGCTTTATTGGCTCATTCTCAGCTTTATTGGCCCATACCCTGTATCTCGGAGAGAATGGCTCTGGGTGGTTTAGGCGGGGGACCGGTTACGGTAACTCCTCCCCCCCAGAATGTAGTGATGGCCAAAGGGATTGTCCCTGCGGTCTCACGATCGGTTCGGGAATTGCCGTTACGAAAATATTTTGCCTTTTCTTATAAAAAAATACATATGTTAAAATTATTATCAATAAAATAAATCCTACGTAAGTAACAATATTTTGGTTGTTTGATTTAATTTGTAGCATTTTGATTTCTTTTATGTTATCTATGCCGGTTAGATGTAACTGTTTAAGATTCGGTGTTTTTAGTGTAAAATTTACGACAATGTTGTTATTTTCGAAAACTTGTGTTTTGAAATGCGAGTGGACAATCTTGTTTGTGTCTGCAAAGGTGGAATTTCTAATCGTCACCGAACAATTATTATAACGAATGATTGCTGAACCCGATATTACCGGTTGGCTATCGCAAGTCGTTCTTACTTTAGTATTTTGGATATTAAAAACAAAGATAAATCCTCTTTCCGGTTCGAAAATCTTTTCTTCTAAGTCAAACTTTTCAACATTACAAGAAGATTGGCTTTCCTTTAAAATGTTCTTGAGACATATGTTTGTCAGAATATCCATTTTGTTACAGTAGAATATGTCTGAAATTTTGGGACAGTTCTGTGAAATTTGGTACAACGATTCGTTGTTGTAAGTTATAAGATTTGGTACTATTATGAAGTCTGTTTGGTTCATCGGTAGTGGTATAATCTTAGCGTAAATAAATTTTTCTTTTTCAATTACAGGTATTCTGATAATAAACTTAATTTGCGTTCCTATTGTCTCTACCTTTAATAATAACAACTTATAAATGTCCTCTATATTTTTAAATGGAAGGTTTTCCTCTTCTAATGTTTCCTTGATGATTTCTAGTTCTTTACTTCCTAATATAAATTTTGGTATTATGTTTAGGTTCGCCATTAATATACTTTCCTAATGTGCCTAATACAATGTCTATGTTATAATTCACTCTTATTTGAATGGTTCCTATTTCTAAGTTTTCCTCTTTAATTTCGCTGTATATAGAATTTTGTGTTTGTTTTAGAAAATCATTTATGTCTTGTTGTTCCTTATCAATAAATCTAGTAACATTTTGAAATTGTTCGAACAAATTGTTATTTATGATAAGTTGAGATTCAAATTCATTTTCTAAAATCTCCTGATTTTTCTGGACCTGGTGGAATTGGTTGTCTATTTTATCTTGATCTGAAGCGTCCATATTCCCAGATATTGATTTAATAACGCTTCCTAATCCGTCAATAAGTCCTCTCCTAGTTCTCTTAATTGGCAATATTGCCCTTATTCTATCTTTTACGATGTCTAGTTTATTTTCTAAAACCTTTATAGTGTTTTTGGATTCGATATCTGCTCCTTTTTTCAGTATAGTTATAGTATTGTCGAATTGACTCACAGTCGATTGTAACTCGATCAAGTCCACTGTTTGTATGACATGTTTGTAGGTAAGAATCATACGTGCTTGTCCAAGATCAATTTTCGCTGTCGGTTGGTTGCGATTCAACTCCTGTATTATTATTGTTTGCGTCATAACGCATAGTACTCTGAAATTATATAGAATCGTTAGTATCTGTTTGCTGTGGGGGTTTGGTGAGTCTTCTTATTTTGGACTTATGAACCTTCTGCCCCTTGCTCGATTCAAACGTTACCCCTTTGTCTTCTTTAACTTTGTGTTTAGAAAACCTAGGCGTCGTTTTCGCTCTTCTGTTTTCTTTTCTGTATACTAATTCGTCTTTTAGTAGAACAACCGGGTGCTCTCTATTTTCGTTTTGTCGACAAATTCTAAGCTCTGTTTGGTCTGTTAACCTTTTCTGGACCTGTTGGTATAATTTCTCCTTAAACTCATTAAGTTTCTGGATATAATCATGCTCGTTTGTGGGGGTAATATTCTGGTTAAACATGTGAGTTCTTCCCGAGAATAATTCAAATGGAGATAGTTTAGTAGCTGAATGTATTGCATTATTGTATGTAATAAGTGTTTCAGCTAATATTTCTTCGTGTTCGCACGTAGTCTTGTTCTGTTGTCTAACATTGAGAATAATTCGGTAAATTTCTGTAAGACTGGAATGTAATCGTTCCACAGGTGCGTTGCTTGAGGACTGCTGGAAGGCAGTGAAATGTAGTAATATTTTGTATTGTCTACAAAAATCTTTGAATATATGAGAAGAAAACTCCGCACCCTGATCGCAAACCAGCTTTTTGGGAATTCCATGTGTTGACATAAATGTCTTGAATGCCCTCAAAACGTTAACAGAATCTCTCGAAGAGATTGTGTATGCTGCTGCGAATTTAGAGAATTTATCAATTATTGTTAACATTGTTTTGTTATTGATAAAATATAAATCAATGTGGATAATTTCCAAGGGTTTATTCGGGGTTTCGGGATTTTGGAACAGTAATTTTTGAGGATTTCTATCGTATTTCATTGTTTGGCAAGTTTCACAATTGTTTATTACTTGTGCAATTGTTCCTCTTAACCTTGGGCAATATACACTTCTTTTTAAGTGTAAATACGTTTCCTCTATTCCCCTATGGTTGCTATCTATATGATCTTGTTGGACCATAGTTTTTTGTTCCTCTTTGTCTTGTATTTCCTTGAGAAAGGTAAGAGCTCTTGTTAATTTAAACAATTCTGGGTTGAAGTGTGTTTTAAATGTCTTTTTAATTTGTGAAAAAATATCATCCGTTGTAAAGATGGCAGTTACTCTACCCATCTTTAACGTATCTTTTAAGATTCTGGCAATTATGGTTTCGTTAAACTGTTTTTCAAAAAATGTTCTTCGAATTTTATTTCGGAATGGGGTTTCAGTTATTTTGTTTGTTTCATTGTCTTTTTGTAAAATGATCTGAATATTAAAATCGTTAAGAGGCTTTTCTGATATTGGTATGAAATCTTGATCGTTATTATCTGGGTGTGCGATTGAATCGCTATTATTGCCTTGCATTGAGTCAACTTCTGTGACTAAAGTATCTATTCGGATTCTGCTCAGTGCATCGGCGTTTGTATTAAGTTTGCCTTTTTTATATATGATTTCGTAATCATATTCTGCCAATTGTAAGCGCCACCTGACTAACTTCGATGATGGCTCCTTAACACTCTGTAACCACATCAGTGGTCTATGATCTGTAATAATTTGAAATTTCTTTCCAAATAAGTATGGTCGGAAATAACGAATGGCCCAAACTATTGCGAGCATTTCCTTTTCTGTAGCTGAATAATTAGTTTCAGTGTCAGTCAAGGTTCTACTAGCGTAGCATACGGGCTTTATCACTTCCCACTATGCCTTGTGAAAGAACCGCTCCAAGAGCATAATTACTCGCATCGGTTGTGAGTATAAAAGGTTTGTCGAAGTTAGGATATTGTAAAATTGGGTCATTACAAAGTAATGTTTTGCAATGTTCGAATGCGTTTACAAATTCCTGTTCAATTTTTATGGGTCTATTACCCTTTAACTGTGCCGTTAGTGGTTTTGTAATTCTGGCGAAGTCTTTGATAAACTTTCGGTAGTATCCCAAAAGTCCGAGAAACGATTTTATTTGTTTCCTGGTTTTTGGTAAGGGGAAGGATTTAACCGCTTCGATCTTTTTTGGATTCGGTTTGATGCCTTCCGCTGTCACTATATGACCTAGGAATTCAATTTCTTTTTTGAGGAATTCTGACTTGTCCGTTTGTATTTTAAGATTGGCTTCCCTTAGCCTTTGAAACACTTCCTTTAGATCTTTAATGTGTTCTTGTAGCGAAGACGAATATATTATGATATCGTCCATGTAAACTAAACAATTCTTCCCAACTTTGTCACCTAAAAGGTTGTTAACTACTCTTTGGAAAGTAGCGGGTGCATTTGTAAGCCCAAATGGCATTCTGACAAATTCGTAGTGACCCCCACTGACTGTAAAAGCCGTTTTAGGGACATCATCTGGGTTCATCTCAATTTGGTGATATCCGCTTTTTAGATCAATGCTAGAGAAATACTTGGCTCTGCCTATCCTATCCAGTACCTCGTTAATCAATGGTAACGGATATTTGTCTTTGATTGTCTTTTCATTAAGTTTTCGAAAATCAATAACTAGTCTCCATTTTCTTTGCCCAGAGGCATCAGCCTTTTTGGGTACAAGCCAGACTGGAGCACTCCAAGGAGAAAAGCTGTGTCTTATTATTCCCTGATCTAGGAGGTCAGCTAGCTGTCTTTTAATTTCCTCATTTTCCCACTGTGAATATCTGAACGGCCTCACAAATACAGGTTCCTGATCCGTTATTTTAATGTTGTGTTTTACCCCGCTGGTAAAAGACAATTGTTCTCCTTCCTTGTAAAAAAGCTCATTATAATTTTTACAAAGGTTTATAAGCTGTGTTTGTTCTTCTTTGTTGAGGTGTTCAATCCTGAGGTTCAGTTTGTTTTTATTACAATCTGTTTTATCCTCAGAAAATGTAAAATTATGTATTTCAATGAAGTCATTTTCGTCATAAGCCTCTACCTCTAAAGGTTCGTCTAAATATATTTGTGCTTCACTCTCTTGTTCATTTGTCACTTGTACTTGTGCCATGAAATTGTTTGCCTTGTAAATGCCTTCTGATATATACACCCCTTTGCTGATATCTATTCTTCCTATGTAAAAATCTCCTTTTTCTATAGTGACCGGAATGTTCAGCAATTGTCTTGTTCTTTCTCCCATAATAAATCTTTCTGAATGCTTGTTGTCTCGTCTGAGAATTTGTATGTTAGCGTTACGCGTTTGAAGTATATTATTGTCCAAATCAATTTTTGCCTTGATTTGGTCCAAAAAATTTATTCCGAGAAGTCCGTCGAAAAACGAATGGAAATCAAACAACAAAAGAGCGATATCTCCTTCTTCATTAAATTCTTTGAATATTTTATAAGTAACTTGGTTAGATAGTTTGTAAGTGTCTAACACAGTTTTTATAATGACTGAATTATTAAGGGTTATTTGATCTTGTTTTGGTACGTATTGTGGGCTGATGAATGACGCACCTGACCCTGTGTCTAACAGAAAACGTAAGGGTCTTCCGTAGGGTGAGCTAATTAAGATGTATGGGAGTCCTGACCGGATTCTTGATTTGTCTGTAAACCCGGTGGCTGGTTTGAGGCACTTACTATAAAATTTTGACCATCGTCAATATTATGTAATTCTGCGTTTCCTCCATACTGATTAAAAGGATTTTTCTGTTGGGCATTTGTTGAAGCTCTGGACATATTTGTGGCTCCTGAGCGTACTGAACCCTGGTGTGTATTTCCCCTAAATTGGTTGTGAGATGAAGGGGCCCTTCCTCTTTGCGAATTTTGCCAATTAAACCTATTATTACTGTTTTCCGCATTGTTTCTGTCTTGGTTGTTACTGTCGTTTCTTCTGTCTACTGATGCTTGTCGGTTCCTTGGAAATCTTCCATTATAAGGCTTTGATCGGGGTCCAGGCGATTGTGTTCTACCTTGGAACCTTGATCTGTTATTGTCTTCCCTCTGTTTTTCTCTCAAGTATTCATCTCTGGCCTCTTTTGCAAATTCATTGGCCTCCCTAAGTGTTTTTGGGTTTTGCACCCTGACCGTCCACTTTAGGGGTCCTTTTAATCCGTTTAAGAACTTAGCAAGGAACGTTTTTTCGTACGAATTTTGTTTGATTTTTCGAATACTTGCGTCAGTTTCGTCTCTATCCAATATTTCTAACATGGCATTTCTAATACCCGAAATTTCTTCATACAGCCTATTGATTGGTAATCCCTTATAAGGGACTTCCCTTAAGTCGTCCATTAACATTTCCTCATTTCTAGATTCTCCAAAGTGATCCGTTAGGGTTTGTTTTATTGCGTCCCAGTTCAACGCTGTCCTCTCTCGGACGAGTACCTTATCTGCCTGTCCAATAACCTTGTCTCTAATAACTCCTAATAATAGAGCTCCATAATCCGTTACGTCGATATCCTTAATAATGTTCAACACCCTCTCTACGCTTGTGATAAATTTCGTAAGCATTTCTTTATCCCCGTCATAGGTGGGTAGCACCTTGACTGCGTCTGGAATTTGCAATTCTGCCATGACATCTTTGCAAGTTTTCTGAGTCATAGTGTCGGGTGAAAGAATGCTACTATTTTCGTCACTTATCTCGACTATTTCTCTGTCTTCTGGGATGATCTGTAGGGTCTTCTTGCTTCTGGTGTTATAACTCAAGCCTACAGTCAAAGGAATTAATTTTTGGGTTGCCTTTTTCATTTAATAACCAATCTTTGTGATTAAGATATTTCTTTGTTTCGTACTCGGATTTGTTTTTGTTTTATATCTTTTGTTGAAATGTTTTTTGTGACAAAATTCCTAGTAATATCGGTTTACAAAAATGTATTACGTGTGTTTGGTTGGTGTAGTGTTTGGTGCTTCTGATAAGAATAAGTGAAAATTGAATTACTTGTATTTGTCGCAATGTGACGATACATATAAAATACTTTGTATATATTTTTTGTAACACTTGAGATTTCAACTTCGGTTTATTTTATTCGTTTTTATGTACACAATTCTTTATGTGTTTATGCCTTTATGCATTCTTTGTCAGCTACGCTGTCTGCTGGATATCAAGTTTCGTTCGACGTCGCTTATATATGTGTCTGGCCGAATAGTCTCTGCTACGTTTATTACTTTGTGTTGTTTTTGTTTTATACACACATATAAAAGTGACGGAATTACATGTACTCGTTTTACTTTTTGATGCACTTTCAACAATATATCTTTCGTTTGGGTCTAAACTCTTATGCCTTACCAATGCCTTTAATTAGTTTGATGTGTTTCCCTTTTAGGAAATTTTTAACCAGAATCAAACCTCCCGCTCTGCACGTTGCAGCGGATTGCTCACTGTATAGATAGTAATTAATATATAATATAATTTTTTATCCACAGTTTGCACTGCACGGTTGGTTTGCCGGCTTTATTTGGGTGAATCCCTTTGCTTGTATTTTTTTTTTTTTTTTTTTTTTTGATTTGTTAGTGCGTATTTTTGTTGTGCTCAACCTGTTATGGTGTGTGTAAGCGAACTATGCGGCCGGTATACTCCCGACACCTCAAACTACCCTATAGAGGAGGGTGTATTGAACGCATGGAACACTGCGAACACGACTACTAATTTAGGCTGTCTTACACTTCAATTTTGTTTTAATTGGCACGTTTGGTTTTTTATTAAGGCAATTTTTATTTTGGTTTGTGTGGCATTTATATATGTTGGATGCTTCAAATACACGTATTGTACACACTTATTTTATTTTATTTGTTGGCATATTAAACCGTTGAGCTCTCAAGTAATTTGTGGGGAATTTCTTTTTCTTTTTTTTTTTTTTTTCACTTTCACTTATTCTTTCTTTCACACTTACTTGACTATTATGATAATTCCTTTTGAAAGCATGGTTCCCGCCGTCGGCTCTTTTTCCTGTCCTTCGGCGTTTGCGGCTGCGCCAGTTATGATCGGTATGGTGTTAACCTGGATGTCGAGTAAGAGCAGTGTGGACTTAGAGTTGATAGTGCATCTGGGTGTCGAGCATGTCTTCCTTCACTTCGGGGATTTATTAGCCAATTGAAAAGAAAGACGTTGTGTTGCTTTGTGTGGTTCAAATATGAATGAATATAATGTGTCTTTTTTGGAATAAGCTAAAGCTACGCGGCTCACAGGCCGTTCTTATATATATATTATTACATAGATTTCTGCTGATGCAGGCTTTTGTTGCAGTTCGCTGTTTTGGCTACGCGGCTCACGGGCCGTTCTTATATAAGCGTTGAAGTCGCCGGCAATAACTACTCTGTTGCGGTCAAGGATGGCTTCAAACTCGTAAGCCCCAAGCTGGGAGCCAGATAGCAGCTGTATACCCGTAGACTTCGTATTTTTGCTCTGACGTAGCCATTTGCAGCCAAACCCTGTTGCATGTGCTGAAATTTACTTCCACACAGCCAGATTGCAGCTTTGCCGGAGTGATCAGACGCCCACTCACCAATGGTGTATGGTCTGTGCGGTTCACTAAGAATGGCCAGATCTATGTTGTGCTCTCGCACGGTTTGCGCAAGCAGTTCATGCGCGGCCACACAGTGATTCATGTTTAACTGAATCAATTTCATCTTGGGGAATTTTTAGAGCCTCCAGACTTCGTTAGCGGGCATCTGTAGGAGCCTGCTTGATGTAGCACGGGTCTATCATTGTCAAAGTGTGTAGCACCTGAATTTGGATTGGGTCTATAATTTTCAAAGTGTGTAGCAACTGAATTTGGATTGGGTCATCATTGTCAAAGTGTGTAGCAACTAAATTTGGATTGGGTCTATCATTGTCAAAGTGTGAAGCACGGGTCTATCATTGTCAAAGTGTGTAGCACCTAAATTTGGATTGGGTCTATCGTTGTCAAAGTGTGTAGCACGGGTCTATCATTATATAAATGTCCGGTATGCGACAAAGCTTATACAAAAAAATCAACTCTCTCGGCAGCGCATACACAAACAAAATTAAATCAAATATAATCGGGGGTGTCCTGGAAATCTCTAGAGATTTTGTCTTCGGTTGGTTTGCAATTCGCTCGAAAAATCCGTCGGTGTCCCAGAACTTCTAGAGATTTTATTTTCTTAGTGGGAAAGAGAATTGGTCCAATTGGGCACATAATAAATGTCCATCGCACAAAACAGGGTTGCATCACGCACAAAAAAATTTCCCTTATAAATTTCCCTTATTAGCTTTGAATTAAAATGATGTTAAACGAAAATCTGTTATCTGTGGCATAAGTGTTACGATGCATACTAATTTTATAACTCAAATTAAAGTCGCATTACCCAAAATTAAAACGAAAAATTTAAAAATATTTTCGCGCTAATCATAAAGCAACTTTTCCAACCCTTGGCTCGTTTGTTGTTGACAAATTTCCCATGCGACGCTACTGAGGAGATAGATGGCGACACTGGTACGACGGTTTTGGCCGATATGGCAGCCTTCGGTTGGTTTTGCGAAAATTTATTAAAAAACAAATTTCAATATAAAATCAAATAAATCATGTTATTTATTTGATGCAGCCTATCCAGTAAACTAATGTAGTTTAGATTTCCAAAACTACTTTTGCTTTTCAAAATGGCTTTGCGGTGAATTTAGCAAAATCTCTAACCAAATCACTAGAGATTTGAAACCAACCGAAAGAGATTTCTAGGACACCGAGAATTGGTTTTGGGTTGGAATTTGGTTGGAAGAGATTTCTGGGACACCGCCGAATAATAAATGAACCGAACCGGTTCCAACTTTTATTTTGCTGTGAACAATGGAAGTGGGCATGTTCATACCGAAAAACGAAAACCGGCGAGGCAGGTGGCTAGTGTTGTGTTCTCTGTGGAAAAAAATAAAATTAGAAATTTCTATTGTGACTAACAAGAAAAAGTGATCTTCAAATTTGGCCATTCTATTGAGGAAGCTGTGGTTTCTGATTCCTGAGGAAGCGGATGAGTCTCTGACAGGCTGGTTAAACCAGCAACGAAAATGGCAGACGCCGGCACGTCGGCGGCCTGCAAAAAAATTGCAATGATGTTAAGGAAAATCTAAAAAGGCTGGTAGACACAGACTGCGATGATCTCTTTAGCGATGAGGCAAACCAAACAATGGGTTTACAAAAAAACCTGTCTAAAAAACTGTATCAAGCAAGGAAAAAACATAACCTTGCAAAAAACAAAAAATGCGCGTGCAATGGCGGATGGAAGCGTCTTGGATAATGAAATGGAGGGGAAAATGGGGTGTGAAGTAGAAAACAACGAAATCAAGGAGAATAAAGAAACTGAAAACAACATGGCGGATATTTTGGCGGAAAAGTTAGAAGCAGGTAATGACAAAATTCGAACAGAAGAAGGTACAGACAGTGACAAAGAACCAAATGCGAACCCAACTATCTCTACACAGAAGACAAGCGAAGGAAACATGTTAATAAGCAATGCAATATATGAAAAAAAAGAAAGGATTTTTATATGACTGGGAACATGAAGGTGAAGCTTGAGTGCTTGTCGACACTAAGGAGTGTGAAAAATGTGAAAATAAAAGTGCAAAAAATGGGCTTTTTCTTTTTGAGAAAATACGACATGTTGGGTTAGCCAACATTGTGCGCATTTGCGACGCCCTAATGGCTCGCAAATTATTATTAAAATAGAATTACATTCTCAAGCCGCACGAAGCGCACTAAAATTAAAAGTTATTCTTTGTTATAAATATTAAATTCTTTATATTATTAGGATATTAATTTCTCAAGCCGCACGAAGCGCACTACAACTATTAGTATTATATTATTCTTTGTTATTATTCTATGTTATTAAGTTCTCAAGCCGCACGAAGCGCATTACAATTAAAAGACTTTGTTATTAATTTCTCAAGTCGCACGAAGCGCACTAAAATTTAGTTTATTATTTATAAGCGAATAAAAATTCAAATTACGCGCGCACTTTCAAACTACGCGCGCACAACAGCTGCGAATAAGCCGCCATGACAGCGATCTAGCTACAGCGCAGTCGGCGCGGGCAGCGCCCAGCGGGCTATAAAAGCAGAGCCCAAGCACACTAGCGCGTCACTTAGTGCGCGGCATCGGTCGAGTCAACATCTTGGAGTAGCAGACCAACAAGTAAGTACCAACTACCAGCTCATCTTTGGGACTCCCGTAGTGCGGTTTCCGAATCGGCTACGACGCGCTCCCCGCCAAGGAACTAAGGTGCGGTTTTCGAATCGGCTCTTGTTGGTTCCGGATGTGCGGTTTCCGAATCGGCATCTGTGTATGGACGGGATTCCCGGTTGAATAGCACCGTCTTGCCCAGTCCGACTCCCACTGTGCGGTTTACGAATCGGCAGTGAACGAGCCCCAGGCTGTGCGGTTTACGAATCGGCTCCCTGGCCTGGCCCACCAAGATTGATGCACTGCGTCCGGCACTGACGCCACCTCTGGGACTCCCGTAGTGCGGTTTCGAAATCGGCTACGACGCGCTCTTCATCAAGGAGCCAATAGTGCGGTTTCCGAATCGGCTTTGGTCAGCTCCGGATGTGCGGTTTACGAGTCGGCATCTGTGTCTGGACGGGATTCCCGGCTGAATAGCGGCGTCGCTTGCCCGTTCCGATTTCCACCGTGCGGTTTCCGAATCGGCGGTAGGCGAGCTACAGGTTGTGCGGTTTACGAATCGGCTTCCTGGCCTGGTCCAACTGGATTGATGCACTGCATCCGGTAGGGTACAGCCACGGCACACACGGGTACGCGCGTTCAAGCAAGTCTTTGGAACGGCTCCCGGTCACTGGGGTGGCTCCCACGACTAGCATCAAGTCGAACCAGGTAGGCCTCTGACTCGATCCCGCCAAGAGCGACGCACTGCATCCGGTGGAGGACAGCCACAGTGCACGCGGAACTCACGTTCCAACCGGCATCCGGCACAGCAACCCCGAGGTACGCAAGCAAGCCAGCCCGAACGTGATGGGCCACAACCGTGCTGGTGGACAAGAAGACATTGTAATAAATAAGAATACATACACGATTTCCCCTGTATACTCATTTGGTGGGTAAACGATTTCAACAAACAGAAGAGCCAAGTGTCCCAGAATCAAATAATATCTGTGACATACACTGGCATCGGCGAGCTACATCTTTGCCACGAAAAGAGGTCGGTACAATAATGAAGTTCTCAAGCAAATGAAAATAAATGCCTTTATATCAAAGAATTTTACTGAAACGTATGGTGTAATTAGAGGAGTATCCACAAATATGCTAGATGAAGACATCAAAGAGAACATGATAACAGAGAGTGTGGTAAAATCGGTAGCAAGACAAAAAGGGGAGAGTCAAAGTTTCAGGTAAAGAGTCGGAATTCAAGTTAGAACCCACACTATCAGTAAAAATTGGTTTTGCTGGAAAAGAAACTCCAGAGTCGGTTTCGCTGTATGGAATATGTCCTATGAAAGTGGTGCACTACGTATCAAATGTAAGGCAATGTTTTAATTGTGGATCGCTGGGTCATACGACAAATAGGAGCAGGGCAAGAAAAAGATGCAGAAGCTGTGGCAACCATGAGTGTGAAAATAATTGCAAAACAAACAAATGTATTCTGTGCAATAGCACAAACCACCATTCCTGGAGTAGACATGAATATCCAATATGGGCCAAAGAAATGGACAATTTAAAAATTTATGACCATTCAGAAGCTTGCTAGGAAGGAAGTGGTTGAAAAATACTTAATCTCCAAAGAAAAAG